>JARJDS010046105.1:0-12708 GCA_030264155.1 Atheta pasadenae
AATCACGACTTAGAATATTTTAATTAGTTTATTAAAACACGTTAACTTCCACTTTACACGTCAGAGCACGAGACAGAACTTATTTGGGTAGAATCGAAAGATAGAGTGACGAAAAGAAGTGTGGAAGTTACAAAGGAAAACGTTGAGTTAAAGATATGGTGAGACATTGGCAAATAGGAAGCGGGCGCGATGAGTATTGCCATATATGGGCATATCGCAAGGGCTACGACAACATGCATCACGTGGCCACCTGCGATTTAGCGCTCGAAAGAATTAGGGTGATGGGGTGACGCATAAGACAAGAAACACAAAATCAGTAACATTCACTAAACTCAAAAATTAAGATTGTGGTCTAGTCACGTACACCACAACACCTTACACGTAAGGGGTTAAACCACTATAGGATTATTATAAAAAAAGTTTTTTGCTTTAACGATAATTTAGGGTCATAAAAATATTATTTTCGCTGGTTTATAGGAAGCAAGGAAGAATTCTAAAAAGTTCACTACATTACACTAGATTTCACTAAAGAACCAGACATATAACTCGAACAATTTTATACCGGATAACCTGAAATTTGGGATATATCTCGGAATATATATTGTCTATAAAATAAGTAACAATTATCTGACAATTTTCATGCACGTTTTTCACTTTACAAGAGCGCCATTTAGCCAAGAATTACTCATTAACAAGTATAATAAAGTTACGTTAATATTATTTTGTTTAATTGTCTAGTATTTCTGTTGTTTGGCCTCTAAAGTGGTTTAACTCCTTAACAAACAAGTACAATTTAACTAAAAAATGAATCGGTTTTTCCTTACTTCGTAATTGAAGATAATTCTTACGAAAAATTTTATACCTACTATGTCACAGCCTTCTTATTTAAATTTTGTTTACCTTCACATTAAAACATTGCGTTCAATTGTTTTTGGTCTACAATCTACACAAACAAACGCTATTGATTTGTGTACGTAGAACATAACACATTAACATAAATCAAAGCTATCTGTTGTTATCCATATTTATCTATAACAAGTTTAGAAAAGAACCGGAGAAGTTAACTCTGAAACTTTTAAATCGTTGTGTGATGAAAAAAAAAGTCGAGCACATTTTAAATAAGCGTCTATCGAGAAGGCATAAAAGTTTTTTCAAATATCGAAGCGGGAAATTTGGGGATCGAGTTGAAAGTTTCACCTATCGACTCGCAGTGTAGTCTCAGAGTTTCGGGCATTATAGGGTAACGTGGTATCTGGGGTGTTGCTATCTGGAGCTTGAATAACATGCAGGACGCCACCCTCGCTTCGAATCCTTGGAAAAATTTATATCGGCTATTAAAAGTTTGTGTAAAGTGAAATTACTTTCACTTGTTTCGTGTTGCGAAGCTTTTTTATTTTTATTTGATATTATCAAGTGGAAAATTATCAAATAACCAAGTAAAAATGTTACAAAGTAAGAAAACAAAGAAAACAAACATGTTTGACACAAAGTTGGTAAGTTACTTTTGTATTGTTTATCCACCCACGGTATTAATTGATTGATTAATTTGTGTAGTAAACTTTTTTGTACCGGCACCTCCACCAATATTTTTATTTTTGTTTTGCAACACTAACTTAACTATTTTAGTAAATGCTAAATATATTGTCATTTCACAATAACAACTGATTGGTATAAAGTATAAACTAATCTACTGGTAGTTGAATAGTTGGTAGTTGGAATGTCATTTAGTTCCAAACACAACGAACAACCAACAAATTACTGTAATAAACTACAAAACTAATTTATCGCGAGCAATAAATAAATAAAACAGCACGACCACCATAACTCGTATACGATAAAATGTTAAAAAGTGTACAACAACCAAAAAACTTTATTAATTCGACGATTCCAGTGGTCAATATTTCCCATATTGACCAATATACTCCAATATAATTCCGAAATGATTTATATCCATGTAATATCGCCAATTTTACACCAATAAAACACGACGTGCTGCTGTGTTTAGTATTATTAGTTACATTACTAACATTATTAGCATTATACACATAACTAACATAACTATTCCGCGTAATAACTAATTATGCGCAATATTAGCTTGATACAATATTGGTGACAGTTTTTAAACTTCATTCATAAAATTATCTAAATAGATTTACATCAAATGTAAAATGTATGCAGTCGACGTATAATAGTTAATAATTATCCGGAGTAATTTACTACATGCGGTAAGTAATTGTACGCGTTTGAAATGTTTTTGATTTATTGAGTAAATCGGTAAACGGTAAATGATTAGTTGGTGTCTGGTGTATGTGGACGTATTGTAAACAGGATTGTAAAGTGTGGAGCGAACTAAATAAATTTCGTCAATATTGAGTAGTCAAATGGCGACAGTTGGGCAATCATGGCGTCGCCAATCAAATAGCATTCGAATGCAATCATTAAAATCGACGAATGCGCCGCCGCTCGCACTGGGCTTATATGGTGCGGGGAAAAATTTCAGCGAATATGCAAGTGCATCCTACACGTTTCGTGCTTGCCGGCATATTATATGCGTATAAATAAACTCATAATTGCTTCGGCACTTGTATTCATATTGAGTGATCTGGCAGTTTTTGTTTGGCCTAGTAAACTCGCAAGTGCGTGGAAAATTGACTTTCGATATCGATTTTTGGTTTTAAGCAATATATACTGGGTGTTTCATGCATTTTTTAAAGGATTTGATTGTTTTTTGTTATTTGGAGGAAAGTAAAAAATTTATTTATGTTAACTAATATTTATTGTTGTTGTATAATATTAGCGGGAATATTTTAATATCCTAATGTTGCAATTGATAGGAAGTAATAACATAAAGTAATTCATTTGTTTATTGACAAATAAATTTGTGCGCATTTCACCAGGTGCACTAAACGTTAAATACATTTATTGTGCATTTATTTATTTATCTGTTTGTTAATGAGCTTTATTTTGCTATAATTTGATGTTCGAACGTTTTCTTTCCTATCCATAAATTTCGCAATCTTATTGGCGCGCGCGTTTGGCATTAACGGGATTGTAATATCAGCGTGAAACATAAAGGAATTAAAATGGCGTTCATTTGTTTATGGAACGATATCGAAATTTGCATAGGCACTTTCTTAACGCTGGCGCCATGCGTCGCGTCGACTTTGTGTGTAATTGTGTGTATCACAAGTATGTAGCTAAAACATAAGGTAATGGGTACATAAGTACTCACTTCATTTGCGCATATTAGGAGCGCGCGCAAATGTCGAGTAAGTGAGTGAGCGAAAGAGAGACTCCGGCGGCTGGGTTTGTGTGGAAATTCTTATGCAATTTATGTGCGACTTATCCGAGACGACGTTGACTGTCTACTCCACTCGCAAAAGCTGCAATTATAATTGTTTATTGCTAGCCAATGAGGTGGTTAAGCGTTTGAAGTTGTTTGATGTAGCAACAAAGTTTAAGAGAAAATTCAAATGTTTATAGGTTGAGAAAGTTTGAATTTAACAAAAATTAATATGTTAATATGAGAGGAGACGAGGGAAAAATGGGAATGATGAGAGGAGAGAAGTAGAGAGAAAGAAATGGAGAAGAGAAGGTAAAGGGAAAAGAAAAAGGAGATAGAGAGTACAGGAGTTAAGAAAAGGTGAGAAAGAACTCGGAGTAAGATGAAAAGGAGATGAGAAAATACTACTCTTATTTTGAAAGAGAAATAAACAGGGAAGATGTAGAGAGAAAATGGAAAAGGGAAAGAGGAGTAAGGAGATAGATAGAAACGGAGAAGAGAAATGAGTAGAAGGAGAACGGATTAATTTAAAAGAATGCAAAAAGTATTGTGCATAGATGGGGAATGAGATAACGCAATGTGAGAAGAGAATGCAACAGAAATAAATATGAAAGATGGAGAAAAAAGAGAATGATAAGAGAAGACAATAAGAGAGATTTTGAGAAGATAAATAAGAAACGGAGAAGAGATGGTGATGTGAAAAGAAAAAGGAGATAGAGAGTACAGGAGTTGAGATAAAGTCAAAAGGAACTCGGAGACAGAAAGAAAAGGAGTGGATAGAGGGGGGTAGAAAGAAAACGAGATGAGAATATACTACTATTATCTTGATAGATAAAGAGGGAAAATAAAGATGTACAGAGAAACTACAAGTGGAAAAGAGAGGTAAGGAGATGAGAAATGGAAGTAAAAATGATAAATTGAAAGAAGGGGAAAGTGGGTAAATGAAACAAATAAGAAAGAGAGGACACAATGAGAGGAGAGTGTAAGAGATAAAAATATGAAAGATGGAGAAGAAAGGAAGAAATCATGGAGAAAAAGATGAAGGGAGATAATAAGTAATAAGAGACAAGTGAGAAATGAAAATCTAAATTTATTTTACTTTGTATATGTCAAATCATATAAAACAAAACCAACAAGACTCTCCACCATTCTCGTTGTAAGCTACCACAATTTCCACTTCTGACATGCGTTTGTGCTTGTCACTTGTTTCACCTGAGTTGGTTGGTTGGCTGGCATATTCGTGCATTTCCTTCTCGTTCCGCAGTTTTGCAGTTTCATAGTTCGTAGTCGCGACTAGTCGACTGCAGCATTCGTCTGGGTCTGAGTTCGAGTGCAACTTGGCGAAATGCATCCGCGAGTACTCGTGCTTCTTCTGCTGGTCGTACGTGTCCCAATGCGGTTTTGGCGTCGCTCGCGTATTGTCTTCACGCCGTTCGCATCTTAAACGTACGACGAAGACCTCGTTACCGGAGAGCTTCGCCGGCGGCAGCGCTTCGAGTTTTTCTTTCACTTTACGGTTAATTATCTCCGCGAAGTGCAAGTTTCACCAATGTGTGTGTGCCCGTGATTGTCTCGTTTCATCTCCTGCCTCCTGCTACACTCGACAATTTGTTTCAGTTTCTATACGAGTACTTACACTTTGGCTGTTGTAATTGCGTTCGTTGCGTTTTTTTTTCGGGCGAGTGCACGCCGCGTCGCACGAACGAACACTTTCCACGCCGTGGAGATGATTTTTAGGAGAAACTGTGAGTTGACAACTATTATTTCAATTATCATGGTTGGTTTACGTTTACTTGGAAAAGTAACTATGAAAAATGTAATTAAAATTAAATGGGTTTTGTTTGAAAAGAATTCTTTCTTGGACTTTGAATTGATGGAGGTTTATAAAGTGAAGAATTGATTTATTGTTGAATAGTATAGTTAAGTTTAAATAAATTGAGGTTTGGGTAATGGGAAAAGATTTAGAGAGAAAAAATTTAGGATGAGTACACAGGATTTGGAAATAGAGATGTGGGGAAGGTAGTTAGCGAGAAATGGAAAAAAATATTGATAGCTTAGGAGATGAAAAAGATGAGATAGAGGAGAAATGAGGTAATCAAGAGAAGAAAGTAAAATACAGAGAGTAGACGAGAGATTAACTGAACGGAAGAAAGACAAGATAAAAGGGGAAAGTAGAGTGATGGAGAAAGGAGGAGAGTACCCAAAAAAATTGAGAAAAATTGAAAAAGATATAGAATTAGACGAGACAATAGAAAATATAGTGCTATAAAGAAGAGTCTTTGAGTGTAAGAACAAGGGCAATAGAGTAATATATATTATGAAGTGGTTGAGAGAAGAGAGATAAAATGTTGTAGAGATAAGCGCGACCAAGAGAGTATAGCAGAAGAAAGAGAGAGTAGAGGAGAAGAAAGGGGAAGAGGGTGACAGGGTTAGAAAAGGATAGAGGAGAAGAGGGAGAGAAGATCGAGACAGTAGAAGTGAAGAAAGAGAGAGATTAAAGGAGAAGAAAGAAAGAGAGAGATTAAAGGAGAAGAAAGAAAGAGAGAGATTAAAGGAGAAGAAAGAAAGAGAGTAAAGGAGAAGATCGTGCTGCCCTCCCTGACCGAGAGAGAGAGAGAGAAGAGCGATAGAGAGAAGGGCGAGAGAGTGGGAAGAGCGAGAGAGAAAAAAAGAGAGAAGGGAGAAGGGAGAGAGAGTGGGAAGAGCGAGAGAGAGAGAGAGAAATGGAAAAGAACGAGACAACGAAAGATGAGCAATAGTAAAAAGGAAGAGCATGAGACAGTAGAGTAGAGAAGAAAAGAGGAGAAGAACGAGAATGTAAAGGAGAAGAAAAAGAGGAGAGAAGAGTAACAGAAAGAGAGTAGAGCAGTAACAGAGTAGAGAAGAATCTTTAAACAAGTTTTAATTGTTGATATTAGCGATATCATTTGTTTTGTAACAATCAGTTAAAGTAAGCAAATAACAGTACTTAACGCGTGTTGTCCTTGCTTGACATTTGTTTTGTATTGTCGTCCTTGTGTGAGTTACCATTAAGCAAAATATGGTGCCACATCGTGTCAATTATACTAATGACACTAAACGCAGCGTAATGAAGAACACACTACATGACTACTGCCAGCTAGCTGCCTAATTACCCATGGTTGTCGTCGCCATACACTTGCAACGCGCTAGTAACAAACACGCCGCGCGCGCGCGCATTGTTTATGTTTGCACATTCGGATCTCAACGAGATTGCTTTGCCGAAACGATCAAAGCTATTCAGGATTACGCAACTGCGAGAGGTGACCGACCGTTCACCATACGTTTTTTTTTTACAATTACAAATTTAACCGCAATCATGCACACTGAAGAGTATTTTGTTCTTTTAATTTAAATGAAAACATTTTTTACGTTTGAAAGAAGTTTTTATTTACAAAAATTTGAAATATTTTAAGTGAATGTGAATACGTGTCCACTCAATGTTATTAATAACATTTCTTGCATTTTCTTAGTGTAATTTACGCGCGTATTTTCCGTATGTGAAGTTAAAAATTTCCAACCATGTGTCGAGAAATGCCAAACGTCTTTTGCTCGATCTGCCTACGCGATAACGCGCTCGTACATTATCGTTGGTCTGCAAGTTTACACACTTCTCTTCCATATTCCGATGCGAGATTATGGAAATGTGTGATTTTTTATTAATTTTCGTCGAGCGATAACTTAAATCGCTTTGAAAGTGGAATTCTAAATGATATCGATTGATCACAAGCACTGATCGGCTGCGTTTTATTACTTCTATAATTTCATAATTAATTTATATGCTCAGCGGCAATCGTAAAATATGCGAGCTTTAAGTGGTGATTTTTAATTATTATCATTAAGCATGTGTTTATTAATTTATTAATATTTTTGTGCGCCGCGCTCGCATGCGGTGAGTAATAAATGCGTTTTGTGCGCTTTAATCGAATTAACATTGTGCAATGATTGCACGGATTTATTACTTTTGTTAGATGAAAATTATTTCCTTTACTACTTTACATTATTTCTACTTGTATACCAAGTATTAAATAATTTCGAAAGGAAATAAATTTTAAAATTCATACCTTCAAAAATTTGTTACTATTTTGGTTCATAGATGGCGCGTCATGTACTAAGAAATGATGAAACTTATAAAAATAGAAATTTTATGTTTATTATGTTTAATATGAAATTGTGAGTTTGTTAGAGGATCCAGTATAATGAATATCTGTAATTGTTGCGTAGCTGCACACACATTACAAGTACTTATTGCGTATTTTAGTTTATTAGGTTTTGTTCGGTGGTTTTGTTTGGCTGGCAGTTTCGCAATGCGAAATGCATCTGTTTTTATTTTTATTATCACCGTGGGCGTTTTTAATTAATCTCGACTCGCACAACACATATTTTGCACGTCATGCAAAGCTTGGAAGAGAAATTTACTACCTACAAATTATTATCTATGTATGATAAAATTGTAGCATTTACATTTTGTGGATTTATGTTGGATCAAAACAAATAAAACACGCGTTATAAACAAATGACATTATTTTATGTCTGTGCACAAATTTGCACCTGGATCTCTTTTCAGTATTGCATTAACATTATATTTTACATTTAGAAAATAAAACTGAAATTTCTATTAAATATCATGAAAAAATTGTATTCAAGAAATGTAAAAGCAAAAAAGTAAAGAGAAAGGATTGAAGATTGAAGAAGAAGAGTGGTTTGATAGGAGATAAGCAGAATAATGGAAATGAATAAATGAAAGAGGATATGAGAATACGGGGGAAGAGATTGGAAGATGAGAGACATTTATAGGGATTACAAGAAAATAATGAGAGGCGATGGAAAGAAACAGGAGGATGTATGAAACGAGTTGATAAGGGAGAGCGAGGAAAATGAGAGCAGTGAAAGAACAAGAGAGGAAGTGAAAAAAGAAAAGATACAAGACGTGAAGAACATCAGAAGAGAGAAAAGTTAGGAAAATTGAAAAAAGAGGAGAAGAAAGAAAATAGACGAGGAGAGGAAAATGGAAGGAGGGAGAGAAGAAGAGAGTAGATAAAGGAGAAGAAGGGAGTAGAGATAAGAGAAGAGAAAAAAGAACAGAAGAGAAGAAGAGAATATGGATAGGAGAAGAGACGAGAGAGAAGAAGAAGAAGATATGAGAGAGAGAGAGAAGAAGAAGAAGATATGAGAGAGAGAGAAGAAGAAGATATGAGAGAGAGAGAAGAAGAGAGGAGAGAGAGAAGAAGAGAGGAGAGAGAGAGAAGAAGAGAGGGGAGAGAGAAGAAGAAGAGAGGATAGAGAAGAAGAAGGGAGGGGAGAGACGAAGATAATAGGGATAGGAGAAGAGATGAGGGAGAGAGGGAGAGAAATGGGGAAAAGGGAAGAAGAGAAAGAGGGGAATAGTGAAAGGAAACGAGATAGGTGAGAGTAGAGATTGGAGAAGAGAGGCGAGATGGCAGAGATGAAAAACCTGAGAAAAGATGATAAAGAGGAGAAGTGAAAGGTGAAACATGAGATAAAATTAAGGGAAAAGAGAGTTGAAGAAAACAGAAAATATCACGAACGAAGAGGAGCAGAGAGAAATTATAGGAGAAACCAGAACAGAGATGAGAAGAAAGAAAAGCGGGGAGAAGCAAGAACAGGGGAGTGGAGAGAAGAAGAGACAAGAGATAGAAGAAAATGGGAGAGAGAGAGAGAAAGAAGAGAGTGGAGATAAGAGAAAAGAGAGAAGAAATGAGGAGAGAGAAAACGAAAAAAAAAGGAAAGAGAAAAAGAAAAAAGAGGAGAAAAGAGCGAAAGAATGGAAAATAAAAAGAAGAAAAGAGATGTGAAAGGAGCGAAAGAATGGAAAATAAAAAGAAGAAAAGAGATGTGAAAGGAGAAAGATGAGAAAAGAGAGGAATTAGAAAAAGAGGGAAAAGAAAGGAGAAAGATTTGAAAAGAGAAGAGTTAGAAGAAGAGAGAAAAGTAAGGAGGAGACAGAAACGAGTGGAAAAGAAAGACAAAAAAGTGGAGGGATGAGAAGGGAGAAATGAAAGCAGAATATTGGGGACGAAGAGAAAAAAAAGAAAACTGCTATAGAAAATAGAAAATGAAAATAAGTTTGTCATAACTATATTTGCAATAAAATATTAGTATAGTTTGTGTAAATCACGATAAATCACTGACATGTATCAAAATATTCTTCGTGTTTGAAACGAATTGATATTATTTGTCCCATTGTTTATTCTGCTTTCTGGTAACAGCAGTAAACTGAAATGTGAAACAATAAAGCCCTTTGTGCATACCATTTAATATCTAAACTGACAGAATACGTAATAGTTTTTATGTTACTCGATGTCAAAGTTTCATCAAAATGCCATCGCTTTGCTTTTTGGGTTGGCACCAAATAGGGGTTGCGTATAGGTTGCGTTTGGTGCGTGCTCCTACGATATTAATTTACTGTCGGTCCACGTGCGTCTGTCAATCAATCACGTCAAATAGATGTAATAGAATCAGGAAATAAACAGGAATATCAAGAACTTACGTTACGTGGGGAATACGATGTAATATTAACGAAAAAATATGAAACACAAAATTTAAAAGATGGAAAGAAAAGAATTGAATATATTCTTTGTCATAAAACAACACGCAGTTTTTTGTCTATGATTTATAACAAAACACTTTGATTTTGAAACAAACCATTACTTAAAACAACATTTATTTATTTTATTTCTAACAACGTCTTTTGTTTTGTTTGTAATGGTTTACTTGCCATTTGGATTACATTGCAAACACATTTGTTTCATTTGTTTTCTTTCCAAGTGACAACACATAATAAACAAAAGTTTATACCATCTATGAAATTAGAAGCTTTATAAAACTTTACGAAGATGCACAATGTGTTACGTGTTAAAACCTTACCCCAGTCACCCCTATCTTGAAGCATCCGGTTTTAGTTACCATTTTAGACTTTTATTACAAACATGAACATACTACTAACTCGTTATTGTTTCTGCAACCCAATACACTCTAAAGGTTAAAAATAACCAAAAAAATAAATAAATTTTAGTCAGGTTTTTATAAAATGTTAAATTTATTCGGCTGACTCTCCACTCTGCATGTATAAACTCAGTGATAAACTTGTTAAACGAAAATTTTAATTTCCTACCAAAAATTTGCATTTTTTTCATTTTCGTCATAAAATTATACAAAACCAGCCTATAAAAATTTCACCGTTATGTCGCGATGATCCACCGGCTGTAGCGCGGAAATAAAATATCGAAATAAAGATAACAATCGGGCGTGTGGTTTACATTTTTATGGTTTTTATCTTTTTGATAAATAAAATAGATACACAACTTTATATTAAGTTACATTATATTAAGATGTTTTTTTACTTTTTATCTTAATACTTTGGTATGTGTGTACATGACTTAATCACACAATCACAAAAAGCTTGTTTTGGGTCTTAAAATTTAAGAATTTGGGTCAAAACGATGAAATGATTAATCAATTAATCACACGAATCGATTAATGCTATAAAAAAAAAGAACGGTTATACCAGAAGAGTAACTGCAGTAAAGTTTATTTTTCTTCAGTGATTGTTAAATGATTAAAATTTAATTATCTTAGATAGAATTTATTGTATGCAACCTAATATACTTTAGTTTTTGTTATAGACTTTAAAGTTTTTAATGTTGGGATTGTTTCAATTACATGTTATAGCTTTTGTTTTTATTTACCAAGGCTTACTAGAAAATATCGTTACGGTTGTTTGTTTGCTTGTTTTTTGTTTTTGTATTTTAACAAATCATGGCATACTAAATTTATTAAAACACTTTTTTTCTTTGTTGCTATAAAGAAAATAATGGTTAAACCAGAAGAGGACCTCCATAAAAATTTCTTCTTCTTCATTGCTTGTGAATTGATTAAAATTTAATTGTTATCAAACGAATTTATTGTATGCAACTTAATATTCTTTAGTGGTTGGTAAAGACTCTAAAGTTTAGCTTTTGTTTTTATTTACCAAAGCTTACTAGAAAATATCGTCACGGTTGTTTGTTTGCTTGTTTTTGTTTTTGTATTTTAACCATTCATGGCACACTACATGTTTAAAATTTTTGTTTGTTTGTTAGTTGTTTATTTTTTTTGTGTTAGTCACCGCGGGCCGTATCAAATCAAAATAATGCACATTTTAGCATCCAGCATCACATATAAAATGCATAAATGCGTGCGTATATAAATAATTATGTTGACGCGAATTTATGGCGCATTGCAGGCGTGCGCACTTCGACGCTGGTGCTGGCGTGCGATAAATAATATCCATGCGGCATAAATAAATAGGTAAAACGTATGTATACATACGAGTACAAATGTGCTCAGCCGCGCGCGAATAACTATTTCGTCTGTTTGATGTGTCCGTCTATCAGAAGGGAATAAATGTCTGCACATTGTGCACGGCACACTACGACACACTACGGTGATAATCTAATGCATTTCGTTTTGTGAATAAAACATAGGTACATGTAAGAAAATGTCCTCCTCTCGTTGTGTGTCGTGGAATTTAAGGTATTTCAACGTTTTGCATTACCATTACCACGGACAGTGAGTGCTTTGATGTTACTAAGCATCAAAACTTGGAATGCAACAGAGACATACACGATTTACGTTATTAATAAATTGGTAATTAATAACTTTGGAAGATAATAAAATATACTGTTTGATTTATTTAACAATGCCAATAACTTAAGTATTAATATAAATTATATGTTATTGTTTATGATTTAACACAAAAATTACAACTACAAAACAAAAAAGTTCGTTGTCAAAACAAAAAGTATATGTGTTGTTAATTAAATTTTAGTACTCAAAACTAATGATAGATGTCGTGCCTTTGTTAGCTTTGTGTTATTAAATTTTATTATTTTATGCGTTACAAAAGTATGCGAGTTTTTAGCTAAGCGATCCATAATTTTTGAATTAGACTGTACCCGTGGAGACGTGACTAACACAACACTTTTGTAATTTTTAAGTTTGGCAACGTCGCTTTGTTGTTCTATGTCAATCTGTGTACATATTTATCAGTCTGTTTGAATTTCCCGCGCAAATGATATTTAAACTCTGGTACAGTGTTGCCAAGTTGTCTCGTCTGACCCTGTCGATGCATAGTTTTCATTAAACTTTGAACTTTAAACTGTGATTAAGAAAAAAGTAAACGGTGAATTTTTTTGTTTTAATTTTTAAAAAATATAAAATAAAAGCATTAAAAGATTGTCAGTTTTTGGTAAATATCTGCAAGTTAGTTTTTTAATTATAACTTAATTACTGGATCTGAGCAGTAGCTGTCCTATACAACCAATGTTAATATTCCAATTTTTAATTGAATATATCTCGGAATACAAACGGTCAATCGACTTCAAATTTTAAATGTCAATGTATTA
>JARJDS010046118.1:0-37956 GCA_030264155.1 Atheta pasadenae
GGTAATAGTATTGCGGTCAAGAATCTTTTTATCTTGTAATTTTATCTTGATTTGTTTAGAAATTATTTGAGAAAAACAAAAAATATGTTTTTTATAGAAAAAAACTTTAGTTTTCTCGAAGAAACATTGAATATCTCCGAAAATATCTGAGATATTTTGAAATTCCTTTGAGAATATGATAGGTAATAGTTTTGTGGTCAAAAATCTTGTTATTTTATAATTTTATCTTGATTTGTTTGGAAATTATTTGAGAAAAACAAAAAGATGTTTTTTTTATAGAAAAAAACTTTAGTTTTCTTGAAGAAACATTGAATATCTCCGAAAATATTCGAGATTTCTTGAAATTTCTTTCAGAATATGATAGGTAATAGTTTTGCGGTCAAGAATATTTTTATATTATAATTTTATCTTGTTTTGTTTAGGAATTATTTGAGAAAAACAAAAAAATATGTTTTTTATAGAAAAAAACTTTAGTTTTCACGAAGAAACATTGAATATCTCCGAAAATATTCGAGATTTCTTGAAATTTCGTTCAGAATATGATAGGTAATAGTTTTGCGGTCAAGAATCTTTTTATTTTATAATTTTATCTTGATTTGTTTGGAAATTATTTGAGAAAAACAAAAAAGTTTTTTTTTCCAAAAATTTGTTCATTGATTATCTTTGAAACCATTTGCAATATTTCAAAAATCCTTTCCGAAAATGATAGGTATCAGTTTCGCAGGCGAGATTCTTTTTATAATATAATTGAATCGCGGCTATATATATGTATTGTTTTTATTTATATATATTTACTTTATTGCGCGAAGTTGCAGGCAGTATTTTGAATTTTCAAATTCAACCGTGCATATGGCGACAATAAATCAAAACAAAACACATTTTAAGTATCAAATGAGTTTATATCCAAAGTAAACTTAACATTAAATGTTTTAACATAAAAAAACAAGTAACAATCAGCTCATTTAAAAACTCAATCGCGAACAATGGCGATTTTACCGAGCGCAGCATCATCAAAAACTAAATCAGTCTTTGACGGATACACACTCTTCAGGTTTCCTTCCAAATCAACCACCCGAAGCTGCTCCACTGTAAGTTGTTCAGGTGCCATCAACAAAACAACTTCCTGCAACAAAGCATCAGCAATTTTTCTCGTCAAAGGCATATTTGCATGACTTGTAACTTCAACAAGAATTGATTCAGTAGTTAACGAAACCTAAAACATCACAAAACATAAAACATTAGTCACCAATTAAAATATTTTGGTTTTGGCTTTAAAAATCAAATTATACCTTAGTAACATCACTATTAGTAATTGGTGGGAAAGAAATAACTTCATCATGTTCTTCGACTTGTTTGGCTTGTTTGATCAAACAAGCATAAAATGGTTTCCCTTCTAACAAATACAAATACTTATGAATCCCTGAATAAACATTCCTCTTCTTTTCACGGCGTAAATTCTCAGCTTCCGCCTGCAACTTTTCGAACAACTGCGCGCCAGATAATACTTTCGAACCATTTAATGGTTTGATCTTCAACAATTGCGGTTTGACCGCAGTATAAACCAAACTACCCGATAAAGATTTCGCGTCATGTGTTGCAATTGTAGCAGCGTTGCGCTTATCACACAAAGTATCATGTAATTTATTCTGAAGCTGAATAAACTTTCGAAACAAATCCTCGGTAAACTTTAACCCATGAACTAAACAACCAACAATATTTGGTCGGATAGGTTTAACATCATCACGAATTATAATCTTTAATGCATCATCCTCCATGTTAGCATGTTTAACAAAAAACTTTAACTTTGAATCATCAATTGTAAGATTTGACAATGTCACCTCGTTGGTATTAGCTTGACTTTTATTGTTACCTCCCTTCTTCTTTTTATTATCCTTAATCTCTTTCGGTGCATGTTGTTTCAGATAATCTATAACCTGTTTAGTCCTGCACTGATCAATCAACTTCAACAGTCTGCGATCTTTTACAGGATTCTGTTTGAGGTTAAGTTCTTTAAGTTTGGCACAATTTACCAAACCGAAAGGAACAATCTCAATGTTGTTATTACAGATATCAAAGTTTTTTAAACTTTGCAACTGATCTAATGTATCTGGGATGGTTTTAATCTGATTATTTCCCAATAAAATGTCACTCAACACATTTAGATTATTAATCTCTGGAAATTCTTGCAGTAAATTGTGTGATAAGTCAAGTACTTGTAATTTGGCACATTTATCAAGTGTGGGAAACTTCTCAAGTTGATTGTTTGATAAGTTAATTGTAGTCAAATGAAGCATGGCATTGATATTACAATTCAACGATGTGATTGTATTACGAGATAGGTCAAACACTTTAAGCTTTTCTAACCTGTGTAAATTCTCTGGCACCGTTGTGATTTTATTTGAATGTAAACTGAGCGTTTGTAGCTCTTCTAATTTGTTTATCTCATCCGGAATTTGTGATAATGGTGTGTTGTGGATTGTTAAGTAGTTTAATGATGAAATTTTGTAAAGTTCTGGATCCAAGCCATGCTTCTCAAGATGGTCGTTGAAGTCTTTGCCGGTGAGGCACAATTCACGTCGGTTTTCTTTCAAAGCAAGCAGGATTGCAGGCCAAGACATTGTGTCTTTTATTCTTTAACTGTTAAACTAAAAAAAGAAATTATTAATAATTGTAACGACTAATGACGACTAATTTCTAAATATTTTATAGTAGTTAGGCAACTAGTTATACTTCAATTGCTCGCTGATGGTCGTTTAAGTTCGTAACTATTCGTAACTTTCCGAGTTGGCGCGATTCGTATATTTTTGAATAAACAAACTTAATTCTTTGTTTAACAAGATAACACGAACTGATAACACGTACAATTAATTTAATTATGCAGATTTATATCAATTGTTATTGTTTTCGTGCGTTGTGTTTATTGTGATTTATTGCTAAATGTGTTTGTTGTTGAAATAAAAATTGTGTGCAATGTGTGAATCATTAGTTCTGACCTTGACCGTTACGCCACTGTAAGCGCTGTTGTTTGCGCCAGTGCTCGGCAGTGTAATGGCGTCCGTCCTACGGGGCAGCTCGCGCGAATTGACGCAACAGATCAACATTTAGGGGGTGAATTTGCGACGAACCGAGACATGACCGCCAAGTGCGTGTGATCCGTCGCGCTGGCCAGCCAGAGCGCCGAGGGTGTCGAGTGTATGTCCGAGCCCAGGAACGATCATACCATCACGATGAAGAACAAGACCTCCAAGCGAATGGCCGGAATGATCATCCGTTCGAGAAAATCAATTTCCAAGGACGCAGTTGTCACCGTAAGCATTTACAACACAACACACTCGCATTTTTCTCCCCTAGCAATAATAACAATTGACAAAACGATTACAACACAGGATTAGGTTTATTGTACAGGCGCATCAATTAAAATTAAAATGCGATGAGTAATAATTAAAGCTTTTGGGTTTGTGGTTTGATGCTTTGTGTTGGTATTGCGACACACATATATACACACATGTGTATACCAGCGTGTAAATGTAGACTAAGCCCTTGAGACGCAAAAACAACAACAAAATTTTGTATAACTTTTGTGTGTACACGCTTTATTTGCACAAGACGACGATGATGACGTCGTCGTCGGTAGTAAATCGTGTGGAAGTGTCGTGGTTTTTTTCTCTGATGAAACGCGTCAAATTGTTGAGATTATTGCGATTGCGCTCTAGGTGTGACGACTCGGGGGGCGGCTTGTAAAGAAAGCCATGTGCATGCTGGTCGCGTACTACCTGTGCAAGCGTTATCTGGGGCGGCAGCGCCTCCTAGTGCGTTTATACATACGTCGTATCCTCGTAAGAAATTTAAAAAATTAGGCTTTAATTAACTTTTTGTGGGGTAATCAAACTAATTTTGTTTTTAAATTTCCAGACAAGCGGTATTGGTATGCCGTCGTTATACCATGCGTTGGTGGTGATCTTCCTGGAGTTCTTTGCTTGGGGATTGCTAACAATGCCGGTGATTTCCGTGCTCAACACCACGTTTCCGGACCATACGTTTTTGATGAACGGTTTGATCATGGGCATCAAAGGAATCCTGTCGTTTCTGAGCGCACCCTTAGTTGGAGCCTTGTCAGACGTGTGTGGGCGTAAATTATTTTTATTGGTGACAGTATTCTTCACTTGTTTGCCGATACCGCTGATGACTATCAACACTTTCTGGTTCTTTGCCATGATCAGCATCAGCGGTGTGTTTGCGGTGACCTTCAGCGTGGTGTTCGCTTACGTAGCGGACGTCACCGAGGAGAAAGAGCGTAGTTTTGCTTATGGATTAGTAAGCGCAACCTTCGCTGCGTCTATGGTAATCTCACCAGCTTTGGGTGCTTACCTCATGGAACGTTGGAGTATGAATGTAGTGGTAGCCTTAGCTACGGCGGTTGCAATACTAGACGTGTTTTTCATCTTGGTGGCTGTTCCTGAAAGCCTACCGGAAAAGGTTCGGGTGTCACCGATCAGTTGGGAGCAAGCTGATCCGTTCGCGTCGCTGCGGAACGTCGGTGGAGATCCGACGATTCTGTTATTGTGCATCGCGGTGTTTCTGTCATACTTGCCCGAGGCGGGGCAGTACAGTTGCATTTTTGTGTACTTGAAATTGGTGATTGGATGGAGCGCGCCAATGGTGGCTGTTTTTGTGGGTTTGGTGGGGTTGTTGGCGGTGTTGGCGCAATTATTTTTGGGTACCATGATGAAGAATTTGGGCTGTAAGCATACCATTATGTTGGGCTTGCTGTTTGAGATGCTGCAGTTGTTGTGGTACGGTTTTGGGACAACGACTTGGATGATGTGGGCCGCTGGGATGTTGGCAAGCATGTCGAGTATCACCTACCCGGCGATTTCGGCGTTTGTGTCGATTCATAGTAACGCCGATCGACAGGGGGTGGTGCAAGGGATGGTCACGGGAATGAGAGGATTGTGTAATGGACTTGGACCGGCCATGTTTGGGTTGATTTTCTA
Source organism: Atheta pasadenae (assembly GCA_030264155.1). NCBI lineage: Eukaryota > Metazoa > Arthropoda > Insecta > Coleoptera > Staphylinidae > Atheta > Atheta pasadenae. The sequence continues at coordinate 4,995 of JARJDS010046118.1, forward strand.
CATGTTCCATGTGGATCTTACAGTTACGGACAGCGATGGTGCGGTAGCTACACGCGCGCCACCTATTGAAGATGATAATAGTTATCGCTTTGAAAATTATACAGAGGTACAAAGTTTTACATTAAACTGTAAACTTATTTAGGTTTACAGTTTCCTATAAAAAATTTACTACATTTTTAATGCTTTACACATGTTAACCTCGAAATATTTAATTTTATAGGTTAGTTTACTATACAGTTAATAACAAATTTATTTGCAGTTGGTGCCAGGTCCGCCATTCGTCTTCGGAGCCTTCCTGGTGGTCTGCGCGTTGATAGTAGCTTCGTTCATCCCGACGAAAACGCAAGTCGACAGCGGAATCCCCATGGACTTGACCCACTACGAGATTGAGCGTGGCGGCAGTCACAAGATCAACTCACCCTTGTCGCCGCTGATTCCGTCGTCGAAGGACGTCGCCGCCGTGCTGTAAACGCTCTGGGGTGGTCAATGTCGGCGCACCCCGACGCGCATTTAACTAACTAAAACACACCGCGACCCTGTTGTCTTGGCGCTTTGTTTTTATTTCCGGACAGTCAGCAGAGCTAAACAAAAAAAGAATTAAGGAAAAGGAAAAAGAAAACTTACGTCGTGTTGATTAGTATGTACAAATTAGTATTAATTTAACGCCGAGCGAGTACTTAACTAGCCGCAAGCCGCATCATTGTGATAGTGAGGCCAGTGTCGGCGTCTGTTTTGATTTTTATTTCCTATAATTTAAGTTTTTACCTAAGTAGTTTAATATTAGTAATTTATTATTGCCATTTCGAATTTGGAAACCAAATAATTCTTCATTATCCCAAAAAGCGGCGTCATTGTTTGGTTCTTGTGGTCACAAACTCAGGTTTGGCATTTATTGTTAAAAAATTAAGGTTAGGTTTCTAGTTTTGTCTTTAGTTACGTCATGAACCCGCAGTATTGTTTCTCTCAGTCAAGTCAATTTCCAGATGCGCCTCCCACTCACACTAAATACTAATTAAGCGTAACGATAAAAGAAATACACGACAACCACACGCGCGGCACACATAGCCGCCATCGCCACTCTCACACGTCGTGTGCGTTTGTTTCTCTATTCGCATTGCGTCATTTGACAGACAAACAAAATGGCGTCTACGTCACAAACAAACATGTCAAAAAAGAAACAAAACACACATTGATATTATAATATGTAACTTTAAAGAACGAACAACCAAACACAAAACTGGCGTTGTCATTGTGTTTGTCTGTCAGGTGTCAAAATGAAGAAATTGTTAATTTGTGATTCGAGTTTTAAGCTAATTAAGCTAAGCTATCTAAGTATAAGTTACTACTTAAGGGAGAAAAATCTATAAATATGATAAAGATATAGACATCTATTTTGAATAATTGTTGAAAGAAAGTTTAACGAGAAAAGGAAGGCAAGACGGAGTATTGTTGTGTTGAATTGTATTGATTGAAGTGATTGTACGAATTGAGGTTAGAGTGTGTAATGTAACAATGACGTCGTAAGAGAGTTCAAATCTGCCTTTAGATACAAACAAAATATATTTCAACACCTATACACTACAGAACACACATCCCCTACATTTACACGAAACACACAAAAATGAAGAAAAAAACAACACAATTGTTCTCATTACTTTGATTAGTAATGAGTGGTTTGTGTTCTTGTTAATTAAGATATCGATGATAAATAATTTTACTACGTGTTTGAAAGGAAGACGTGAGCGCGACGCACGCTTTTCTTTGTAGTGAAGTGGAGCGAGTCACACCAAAAATAAAAACAATTGAATCAAACGAGGCATGCGCATGCGCGCTGATAAATGCGAAACAACTGAACAGCGCTCTGATTGTGTTGCGTTGAGTTGAGAAAGTACATATTTTAATTAGGATCTACGCTGTAAATTGTAAATTATACAAAAATATATAATGCAAGTAGACGCAGCCAACATTTTTTTGTATTTTACAAAAATGGCGTAAAGTGGTAAGCGTAACAAACAAAACAAAATCTCGTATTGTAATTGACAGAAATATCTTTGTTTATTCTTTCATTTGGACTTAATTTACATCTGTAGTCACACACATGGGTCACTCACTACATCAATGAAGTGAAGAGGTGATATGTCAAAGACAAAAACAAATAAGCGTGTTATGTATGTGGTGATAATGGAATGTAAGAGTTTCTTACTGTTGTTTTGACATTTTAAAGTTCATAATTTTTTGGTTAGGTTAGTTTCTTGTGTGAAAGTATAAAGTCAGTACAGACTGTATAAAATCAGACGTTTCTTATTCTATGTACAGAAGACAGCTGGTCGAGTAGATGCTGCCCAGGGTGAAGAGCATGGGTAACTCCACGCACACGGTCGTCGGCGATGGATCCAAACTCTGTTGTTGTCGGCGTAGGAGTCGCGCGTAACACGCGTCCGTTGCCATGACAAAACGCGGCTTAGGTATGTACTCCATCTCGAAACTGTTGAGCAGTTCAGGGCGTCATAAGTCCGGAAACCGCATCGGATCCTCGGTGTAATCCTTCGGCTTGTGAAACATTTCCTTTGGGATATCCGAACGAAAATCGAACGCTTGAAACGTTATCTTCGCGGTGACTGTTGGTAATATCGGGATTTCCACTTTAACAGGAAAACCGTTGGGTAACTTCGACGACACGAAGTCTCGCAACTTGGAGAAGTGTTTGAAAGGTGCGATCACCTCTAAAACATTAAGTAACATCTCAACGGATAGCGGGAATTCGGGTGACATTGCTATTGTTGCTTTAAACGACTTCGACGATTCTTTGTACACCAAATCACGGCCCAATCTTGGGTAACAGTTTTCTTCACATGCTAAATACTGTTGCCAAGTTATAGATTTGTCAGGCGGTGGACTTAAACTCGACCGCCGGACAGGGGCACCGTTGAAATCAAAAGTTTGGTTCGGGGCGCCTCCTTTTGTGAAACTTTCAAGTAACGCTTTGTTCTTTTGCAAATCATTTAAGGATAAATGTTCGCGTCTTTTACGACTTTCTAGGACTAAACCGTGGACTGTGTAGAGTTCACTTGGGTATTGCCCCGCGACCATTTCAGTCCGGTCTTCACGAAATATCCAACCGCTTTGAGCTCTTGCAAATGATATTCCCTTGGTGGAGATCTGCGCAGCCAAAATATCAGTTGACATTAACAAATCCACTTCATCCTCGATTTCCATTTCACTCTCTTCGTATTTAACACTTTGGTACACTTTGAGGACATTGTCCAAGACAGTTAGTGATTGGCTAGGGGGTGCGTTACCATTAAAAATAAAGGATATATCACCACGCTCCCATCGCATATCAGAAAAATCCACTAGAGTTGTGTCCAATCGTATGTTAGCCCCAGACTTGTAGATTTTACAGATGTCGGACGGTAGTATGCGTGAAACCAACGGTACCCAAGACTGAAAATCCCACTTCAGTTCCATGTAAAAGTCATCAATTTGGTTTAATGCTTGCACTAAATTTGGACGACGTTCTTCCATTTGTTCGCGACTTTGTTGACGAAATTTTCGTACCAATGAATAAACTATAATACGTTAAGGTTATTAACTAACTAAAATTAGTTGTTCTGTAAACTTACTAGTAGGTCTATGGCCATAACTAATAGCTTCGGAGAGGACAGTCCAACCCAAACCATTTTTCACTTTGACAGGCGCGTCGTGCTTCAGAAGCAATTGGACGCACTCTGGAAAATTTGCTTTTATTGTTTATATTTAATCCAATGGTGCTTTAATTACCTTTCCTCCCCAGCATAACAGCTAAATGCAGTGGAGTATTCCCTTAAACAATTAAATAAACAACAGTCATTTGTCATCACAGGAAACCTAACCTTAAAGTTGTAATTTTTACTCTTGCACAACGGTACGGTTGAAATTACTTAAGTTATTTATTAAATTTACCATGTTTATCCCTTTCTGCAGCGTCGTGTTTGCGGAGGAGGCGGGACACCGCCTTCAAGTCGTTCTCAAAGACGGCGCGATGAAGAGGCCAGCCGTCGTTGGCGTCCGCCATGTTTGCACGGCGCTGGGGGGCGGCGGACTGCGTACATGGCGTACGAGTGCACTGCTTACCGCCGCCTTCACCTCCTGCCCCTCCTGAGTTCTTACCACTGCGCGATATACGTTTCACCCCTGATGGACCTGACATGCCGCCCACAATCAAATTCTTTGGACTTTAAACTTTACACTATGACTTTGTTATACTTTGTAACTTTTATCCTTAATTTGTGGTGTTAACCATTCAATTTTTGATGTTAAATTACTAAAATTTATTTTTAATGCTGGTATAAATATTAAATGAGGGTGGTTTTGATGGTTTTGTGGAAGCAGGACGAGGTCAAAGAACGAACGCACTTTGAATTTGCCGCTCCACTCGATGGGCATGACAGCACAACATGGCGGACAATGACCAATGGAAGACGTCAGAAGACGTGAAGCGAAAAGATTCGAATTCGATTCTTTTTGTACACTGACTTATCAAAAATGACTTATAATAACATTGTTAATGTTAATTGTTAAGTAAATAATTATTGTATAGTGCTTATACTAATTGTTGTGTAAATTAAATGTTAAAACCTTGAGAGTTGACATCTGTTGAAATCAATTGACATTAATTGACATCATTGCTACCAGCGCCTCCAAATGCGTACTAAACTGATTAGTTATGACGTTTGACGTTTCGTTAGTCATTTGTTTGACGTTTTGTTGATGTGTTGACTGTGTTTCCGAAAGAAATCATTTTAATCGCCTTGGAAAGCGAGAAAAACCGGAAAATCTACCCTGAAAATTAACACCCCCAACAAGAAATGTTAGAGTAAACAATTAAACTACTTAAAAAAGTAAGTATTACAACATTTCCGCAAACATTCACACTGTTTCTTTATATATATGTATATGTAAAGTAACAATTAATAATTTATTTCCTAATAATTTGCTAATAATTCTCTGTTAGAAATGGACAAGTATACAGTAGACTTGGACCAGGTGTTAAATGATTTCGAGTATAGCGAACTCACTACTGAACAGCCGCCCCCGCCGCCTGCCCCAAGAGTCCCACAGAAAAATTACAGCACCACCAAGCATTCCATCAACAATGTGTTCAGCAGCCTCAATGATTACCTCAGTGCTGAGATTAATGAGAACATTGTTGAGTACAATAACACTGACAATAAATATGAAAATCTTTCATTTCAAGCAGCCAGCACTGCTGCAGGCAACATCGTAGAATATCCTTCAATTAGTAACTTGTATGCTAGTCCAACTAGTGTGTTACCACAAGAAAATGTTACAGAAATTGCTAGTTTGGGGGAACATTCAAGACAAAACGAATCAATAAAGGAACTAAGTTTAACTCCAGTTAAAGAAAAACCTTTAGAAACTTTAATTGCTCAGCCAATTTTATTAAAATTAGAAATTAATGATGATAATCAACACTCGCCTGAGCATTTAATTATTGAAAATGATAGAATTGTTAAAGAAAAAGAAGTTGAGACCTTGAAAGAGTTAAAAGAACTTGAAAAGAAGTTTTCTGTTACTTACGATGAGATTAATGTTATTAATTCTTGTGTTGATCAAATTCCAAATCAAGAAAATGATGATTCAGCTTTATTAGAATCACCAAGTTTACCTTTATCTAGTTTACAAGTTGAACTACAGTTAGACGAAGATATTGAAAGTGTGCAGAAAATTAATTTTGAGGCGGACAAAAAAGAATTTATGCAGGAAACATTAAAAGATTATGTTGATGTTATTGATTCAGTTGTACATCAAGCAATCGAGGATGTTCCTCAGCTAGACATTAATGAATTAGATGAAAAAAATACTCAAATTGATGAAAAAATTGATTCGAAACTTGAAAAAGTTGAAGAAATTGATGTAAATTTAAATGTAACTCCACGGATCAAAACGACTGAAACGCACTGTGATAAAATAGGTTTCCATATTGAGGTCGCTGATGAAGAGGCGGCGAAATATTTGGCGGATTTGGATGATTTAGAAGACGATGAAGATGAAAGTTTTCATGATGTGCCCTCGAATATAACGCACGAATCTGAACCACTAGAAATAAATCAAGTTACACATGAAGTAACGAACGAAACAAATGAAATAACAACGGAAACAAACAAAACAAAAGAAACAATTCAATCAACGCCAGAAATCACTGAAACAAATGAAAATAAACAAGTAACTAAGGTGGAAGTTGAAGTTACTGATTTTGAGGTTAAACATTTAGTGGAGGGGGTAAAAGAAATTAAAATCACACCGGTTCTTAATGAAAACACAACAAGACCTAATAGTTTAGACATTAAAGATGTCAAAGACGAAACTGTTAATTTAATTGGTAAGTTTCCTAGTTCTAACCTCAAAACTTAAATTTAAAAAAAATAATTTTAAACTTTACCTGGTTAAATTAAATGTTAAGGTAATCCTGGTTCAACGCCTTATAACAACGTGTATGTGAGTAAAGAAAATTTATTACTGCCGCCTCCGGATGTGGAAGAATCCGTGTCGTCTGCTTCCGTGTCTCCGACATTTTCCGAAGCTTCAACCGACTCGGTACACTCGACAGATTCGCCTACTTTGATGAAAAAACAAAAGTCGTGCGGTGATTCGTCGCAACTCGATGACGCGGATGACGTCACACAACAAGATCATGGCCAACGCGATTCGCAAAGCGTCGATAATGAAGATAACGCTAATGTTGTTGAAGATGAAGAAGAAACAAGTGTAAAAGAAGAATTGAATGTTCCTTGTCACCATTCTATGTCTGAAGAAGGTAGGTCAACTTTAAAATAAATAAATGTTGTTCATTTTTGTCGTTATTGTTTTTTTTGTTAATATTCGGTGCATTGTGTACTTAGTTTTGTTTTGTTTGTTGGTTATTATTTTCTCGTAATTTACAGAAGATGTATATGTTGATGTAGACAGTATTAATCGTGAAGCTGATCCTGTACCGGAATCTGTTGATGTGGATGTGCCTGTTGTTGACGCAGACGCAGAAACAAATTCTGATTTGCATGAAAATGAGCATGAAACAAATGAATCAAGTCAAACAATTGACACCAGTCAAGAACATGAAGGTATTTTTTATGTTTTTATTGTTAATTCTTTACGTCTATCCACCTCAATTGTTGTTTTTTGTTTTATTATAAACAATTTTGTTTGGTTTATTGTTTAGGAGCTGTTTGGTTGGGAAAATGTGCACCTCTTTGGATCCCTGACGCTGACGCTTTGTGCTGTCAACATTGCGAGTTAAAATTTACGGTTATTAAACGCCGCCATCATTGTCGCGCATGCGGTTTGGTCCTGTGCTCGAAATGTTGTGGCATGAAACATAAATTAGAATATTTATCAGCCGAGGCGCGGGTTTGCACACGATGTTATGAGGTTTTAAGTCGCGAGACTGATAGTGGTAGCGGTGATTCGCAACATTCAACACCGCGTCGAGATGGCGCCACTAGCGAAACTTCAGATGCGTCAAACTCAGCTGCAAACGGTGCTACCGCGCCGAATCCTAACAACCCCATGGAGTATTGTAGTGTGGTGCCACCGCACCAACAAGTACATGCTGGAAGCAGCGCACCTAGTGTTATGGTTCCTGTTGGTGTCCTTAAAAGAAAAGGTAAGTTTAAGGTTTTTAGAGGTGTTCAAGGTGTGCTTAGTTTGTAGAGGTTATGTTTTTGTGGCTATAGTTAGTGTAGATGTTAGTTAGTAGTAACCAACCCCCATCCGTTTCTGTAGGCTCGAATAAAAAACACAACAAAAGCGTAATGTTCTGCGATGGCATTCGTCCAGGCAGCGATTTAACTAATTTAGACCAGGACTTCAACTACAATGATAGTCGTCCTCACAAACCTGCGAGTTCATCAACGAAAAAGAAGTTAGCGAATCAACCAGTGCAGAAACAAGCACCCAAACTCAACAAGAATCTTCCGTTGGTGGATCCTGTGACGCAGTCGTTCATTCCTGAGAACGAAAATTGTCTACCACCAACCGTAACTACTTATAAATCAGGTAAATCATTAAAAAATGGCGAAAATTGTAAGTTTTTAAGGTTAAATTTGTTTGTTTCAACAGATATAACATATACAGAGTGTGGCAATAACGCCAACGTAGTCGAAATGTTAAAAAACGAAACTTTAACCTTCGCCGTGCAACGCAACCTCCACATCCACGTACGTTTGATCTTAATGGATTGCTGCGTCAACAAAACAGCGTGGTGTTTCTCCACCGACGGATTAATCGCTGTGGGCCAAGACGAAATAGTCATCCTCTTGGAATACATTGAAGGCGAAGCGCAGGTCCCCAAAGATGTCTTTCATCACTTGAACAACATCTATAACTCAGCCGTGAAGGGCACTACCGTCACCGAGTTGGGTCTAAGCATCCATCCGACCACAAATTTTTTGGATTCACGCAATCACGCGGGATTCATATTTGTACGTCCTACTTTTCAATGTTTACAAAATGTTATCCTACCCAAAGAACCTTACCTAGTGGGTGTGCTGGTCCACCGGTGGGAAACACCATGGGCTAGAATTTTCCCCTTACGTTTAGTTTTACGCCTAGGCGCTGAGTATCGGTATTATCCCGCGCCGTTGATTTCTACCCGGCATCGGGACTCAGTTTTTGTTGAAATCGGTCACACGATTATTAATTTACTAGCTGATTTTCGTAACTTTTCGTACACTTTACCTAATATTAGAGGGTTGACTATCCACATGGAGGAAAAGAGTACCACGGTGTCGATTCCTGTGAATCGCTACGACCAAGTTATGAAATCGATGAGCAACTCCAGCGAGCATATTTTGGCGTTTGGTGGGAATTTCTCATCCGAAGCAGATTCACATTTAGTGTGTATTCAAGACACGCAAGGGAGTGATGAGAATAATTACAAAACGCATGCGATTAATATTCAAAACAAACCAAGAAAAGGTAATAACTTCAAAATCTTAACCTTAAAAAAAATGTTAAGCTTAAATTTTTAATTCCAGTAACCGGAGCTAGTTTTATCGTCTTCAACGGTGCGTTAAAGTCATCTAGTGGATTAACCGCAAAATCCAGCATCGTGGAAGATGGATTAATGATCCAAATCCCACCGGAGCACATGATCAAAGTGCGCGAGTCGTTGCGCAACATGAAAAACCACAGTATACAATGCGGCTGTGTGAATGCCGCTTCCGACGAAACGGTGAACATCGTCTGGTGTGAATCGGACGTCAACTTCAACATCGGCGTGCGCTCATCGGTCGACAACCAATCACTAAGCGGCGTCCCCTCGATCCGTGTGCACAACGGCAAGGACTACACTTGCAATTCCGGTACAAGATTAGTCCGCTGGACTGAAGTTTTCCTGCTGCAAAACGGCGAAGAAAACGCCCGAACGCAGGACCCTGTGGACATATCCAAAGTAGCTGAGAGTATATCCAAAGCCACATGTCAAGCGCTGGTCAAATATCTCGACTTATTAGCCACGAATAGTTTCATGAAGATTGGTATTAGGACCACACTGCACGTAGATGATGTCAGTTATTCCGCGGGCAGTAACGGACAAAAACTCCCGCCGATTTATATGAAATCATTGGATAATGAACTCGTCCCTGTTTTACATCGCATCACTTCAGCAGGGAATGTGGGCGACGGCACGATTGTTTTGGAATTGATATTCCGCATTTTGAATGTATAGTATGTAAATTTGTACAGGATTGATGATAGCTTATAGGTTAGGTTTAGGTTAGGATGGCGATGCGCACGCGATAGGTGAGTCAAGGTCATTCGCATTGTCAGAAGTCTGTCAATGTGAAGTTTTGTGGGTTATCTTGGGTAATCTTGATTATTTTATTGGTTATGTTTGTTTTGTGAAGACGGCAACCATGGTAAGCTCGCTTAAATTTATTCTAAAACACGTCAAGTTGTAAAAACGATATTAATGCACTAGGCCAAAAATTACTTGACTTGATCTTGCTTGATCAATCGATAATAATCTTTTATAAGTACATAGATCTATTATATAGAGAGTGATTAATGAACATAAAACGCGTTAAAACAATATGACTAAGGATAGACAAGTATATATCGCTGAATTTATTAATTATTACTAGTAAATATTAATCGAATTCAACCACAAATGCAATGATTGACTATAAATTTTTGTTACTAACACACTGCTACATTTACACATTCAATTCTTTCGTATTGTATACAACCACACTGTATCTACACCACTTCCGACTGTTATATCCGGTTTTAATCCTACTAAAGGAAAACGACATGCAATTATGTTGCATCCTGGTTTACATTCTTTGAGTAACTTAACCTCAAGTTCTTGCATCTGAAACCAAGTTTACAAAAAAAATACAAGAAGGTAAGTTTGGTTTTTATGTTACATACCATTTGTTCCACACCGAAAATAACAACGTTGTCATATTTTGTTAGCGGGAACTTCCATAAATCTTTCTGGCAAAACCCGACAGATGGCGTTCGGTTGATAATAGCTGATAGTTTTGAATATAAAACAAGCCAGGTGTTTAGTTCAACACCTTCAGCTTGGAAATTACGTTTTGCAGCTTCGAACACAATTCGGCCATCACCTGAACCTAAATCTATCAGTAATCCACTGCGGTTTTTAGTTTTTAACGCGTTGAAGACATTGAGGACTTGTTGTTCTGTGGCTGGAATGTATGGTAAGCATATTCGACGAAATGCTGGACTTACAAATGATGCACAAACTACTGATAGACCTAATGCTACACCACCTAAAAGCATTAATTAATTAAAATGTTATGTTAAACAAAACAAACAAAAATCACGCAAGTGATGTAATGTACTATTTTTGCGGTTGAGGTTTTTTGTGGATATTCCATACCTGTAATTCCTATTAAGATTTTTCCTGGGGTTGTTAAAGTTTTAGATGTTTTTTTATTGTTTTCACTTAAACTTTCTAAAGAAAACGTCGCCGAACTCATTTTATTTCTTGTTTTTGTGTTTTGAGGTTATCTAGTTGTTATTGACGATTATTGACTATAAAAACTTTGTTTAGTATTTTAACCTAATAAAAACACAAATGTTTTTAATTTAAGTTATAATACGTTAATTTTCATTGATTGGTTTATGTTGTAATATTTAATTCTTAGTTTAAAACGTGTTTTTGTTTAATAATTTCGCGACGGCTGGATTTGGTGTAATGTTGGTTGCCTATATTAATGTAACAAGTTGCGTTTGTGCAGGCCAATGCAGGCGTTTTCTTTTAGTTCTAGTGATCTCGTTTCGTTTTCTCAAAACAATTTCCGTGCTTTCCCGTACGTAATCTAATTATAACTCGATTTATTTTTATTATACATTCTAGATGTTTCTAGAGTCTTCTGGACTACCCGGCACGTGTATAAATGGAACGCGATTTTTGGTTCCAGAACAAGAAGGTAATTTTCTGTTGAAAGGTATAAACCTGCTGTGTTTTTTTCGTTCAAATTTAATCAAAAATGGGCACCGACACGATGAATAAACTCGAAGAAGCTAATAAACACAAAGAATTGGGAAATTCTGCATTTAAAAACGCTAATTGGGCAGCTGCGATTACAGAATATTCAAAAGCAATTGATATTCTTAATGATGACAGTAAAGAGATGGCGATATTCTTAAAAAACAGAGCTGCTGCTTTTTTAAAACAAGATAAATTTCAAGAGGCAATTAGCGATTGTGATAAGAGTCTGAAACTTGCACCCATGGATCCTAAAGCTTTGTTTCGGAGGTGTCAAGCATTAGAAGCAGTCGAAAGGTAAAAAACTCATATTTTTAGTTGAAAAAAATAATTTTGTTACAAAATAATAATATTTTAAGGTATGAAGAATCCTATCGAGATGGTACAGATTTACTTAAAGTTGACCCAACAAACAAAGTAATCCAACCTACCCTTGAGCGGTTGTTTACGATAACCCAAGAAAGAGCCAGACAAAATGCCCAAGTTGTGAACAAAGTTGATTCGATGCTCAAACTTTGCTTTGATGTATCAGCAGATAAAGAAAAACGTGAGACAGCTTTCAATAACTTATTAGTATTGGCGCGTGAAAAAACAGGTTCGGATATTATGGTGAAAAAACTCGTCGTGCAACAGATCAAACGTTTGTTAAAAGTCGAAAAGAACAAGGACATTTACATAACCTGTATTCGCATCATCGGCGAGTTGTGCAAACATAACCCCGAAAAAACGCGTCATATTTTACGTGACGTCGGCATACCTTGGTTCCTCGAAATTTTAGACTCGAAAAACCAGGAACAAGTCAACGCCGCGCAGTATTGCATGCAAGTTATTTTGAATACATTTTCCGGCATGGAAAACAAACCAGACACTAAACCCGTTCAAGCGATGTGTGAAGAACACAAAGCGGAAATTGACACGCTACTCTCTTGTTTAGTGTACGCCATAAACAATCGCATGATAAGCGGGTTGGCACGTGACTCTATCATGGAGTTATTAATGCGTAACATCCACTATACTTATTTATCTTGGGCGGAGCGTTTGGTTGAGATTGGGGGTGTTGAACGGTTGATGGAAGTCGCGTCAGAATTGGAAGAATACAAATACGAGTCGGCCATGACAATAACGCCATCTACACGTACAGTAGCTGCTGTTTGTTTAGCGCGGGTGTACGAAAATATGTACTATGATAAGGCAAGGGATGATTTCATGGCCCACATTGACGAGTTTTTGAAAGCTAAGTTATTATCCCCCGAGATTGAATCTAAGGTTAGAGTTGTGGTTGCCATCACTGCTTTGTTGCGTGGACCGCTAGATGTCGGTAATGCCATTATCGGTAAGGACGGAATCATGGAGATGATTTTAGTAATGGCGAACACTCTAGAAGATGATTTGCAACAAAAAGTTGCGGTTGAATGTATCATCGCTGCTGCTTCAAAGAAAGATAAAGCTAAAGCTATCATCACACAAGGTGTTGAGATCTTGAAAAAATTGTACGTGTCGAGTAATGATAACATTCGTGTGCGCGCTTTGGTGGGGTTATGTAAACTAGGAAGTTCCGGCGGAAACGACGCGTCGATCAAACCTTTCGCTGATGGTTCTAACCTAAAACTAGCGGAGGCTTGTCGAAGGTTCTTGTTGCATCCTGGGAAAGATCAGGATATTCGAAAGTGGAGTGCTGAGGGTTTGAGTTATTTGACCTTGGATGCTGAGGTTAAGGAAAAGTTGGTTGAAGATAAACCTGCTTTGTTGGCTTTGATCGAAATAGCCAAAACAGGAGATCAGAGTGTTTTGTACGGTGTGGTTACAACTTTGGTTAATTTATGTAATGCTTATGAGAAGCAAGAAATGGTTCCTGAGTTGGTCGAGTTGGCTAAGTTTGCCAAACATCATATTCCTGAAGAACATACTTTTGATGATCCGGATTTTGTTACGAAGCGTTTGTTGATTTTGGGGAATGTTGGTGTGACGACAGCTTTAGTCGCGTTGGCTAAGACCGAATCGCCGAATTCGAAAGAATTGATCGCGAGGGTTTTCAACGCTTTGTGTTCAGAGAAAGATTTACGTGGGGTGGTTGTCTCTCAGGGTGGGTCTAGAGTACTAATACCGTTGAGTTTGAATGGTACAGCTTTAGGTAAACGTCACGCCGCGCAAGCTTTGAGTAGAATCGCCATTACAATGAATCCTGAAGTGGCTTTCCCCGGACAGAGGGCGCTGGAAGTCATTCGGCCATTGATTTCTTTACTTGACAACGATTGTAGTGCGTTGGAAAACTTTGAGGCTATGATGGCTTTGTGTAATATTGCACAGATGGGTGAAAATACAAGACAACGCATTTTGAAAGAAAGCGGTCTGAGTAAAATCGATCATTACCTGTACGAAGATCACTTGATGTTGTGTCGTGCGGCGGCGCAAGTCACGTGCAACATGGCGATGTCGCCAGATGTCGTTAAGATCTACGAAGGGGAGAATGACAAGATGAAGTTCTTAGTTGCGTTGATTCTGGATGAAGATTTAGATACGTGCCTGGCTGCTGCTGGGGCAATGGCCATTTTGAGTTCTTCCAGTGAAAAATGCTGTGCGAAATTCTTTGAATCCAAGTCGTGGGAGGAGGCGGCGAAATATATGTTGTCGCATCCGAATTTGGATGTGCAGTATAGAGGGGTGGTGATTTTACGGAATGTGTTAAGCGCTTCGAAGGATTTGGCGGAAATTATTATTGCGACTGATGTTATGGAGGTTATAATGGCGGTCACCAAACTGGAGGGGGAAGTTAAGCGGAAAGTCGCTGCTATTGCAGAGGAATGTTTGTTAATTGCGGAGACGTATGGTATTATTAAGAAACCAGACCAAGTTGATCCGTTTTTGTTGGCTGAACAAGAAAGAAGGATGAATGCTATTAATTTACAAGAAGATGAATAATTTATTTTGTTTGGATTGTACTTAACTTTTTAATATTTAAAGATTTATAACTAAAAAATGAATTTGACATGTTGATATTTATAAGATTTTTAATTAAATTAGTTAATTTAGTACAGAACTTTGTTTTTATCGCGTTTTTATTGGGGTTTAAGGTTCTGGTTTGTGATTGGTCGACGTAAGTTGATGTCAGTCGGGAAATTGTCATGGCCGACCAAACCTAAAAACTTGAACACATTTCCGTCAAGAAATTACGAATTAAGCGTGAATTAAAGTTGGTATAACTTAAAGTAAAGTGAATTTATTTAGTTCAAGTGAGTATTCATTAGTTTGCATTAATAAATAATGAGATAAGTACGTTTTTATAATTAAATTTATAAAATAATCAAAATTCGTGTGAGTTGTCGTAAATCTGTGTTTTGTGTTGCCTATGCTAAAGGCGCGCACAAAACAAAAGTGTCAAAAGTAGTTTATTGCGTACATGGTCGATAAAACCAGATAAAATTTTAATTCGGGCTAATACAACTTAAAATCATATGATTTTATTTAGTTTAAGTGCATACTTATTGGTGTGCATTAATAAATAATGAGGTAAGTACGTTTTTGTACTAAAATTTATAAATTTATCTAAATTAATGTAAGTTTGCGTAAATCTGTATGTTGTGTTGCCTATGTTTTAGGCGTGCACAAAACAAAAGTAGTAAATTGTGGAAATTGTGTATATTGGTGAATATCAGCGTATGTATATGTTCTATGGTTTGTGTTTGTTTGTGTCGTAATGAAGAGAAAGGTCGCGGTCGTTGTGGCCGGTAATAGTCGACGCATTGTCTTGGTATTTGCGGTTTAAACCCACAACATAACCGAGTAAAACAATTCGGTTAACATCGTTTGGCGGTGGTTGGCGGCAAAAAACCTTATACCGGTAGTTCCATTACTTACCGCAATAAACCGAGATAAACCGCGACCTCGGTCTAGTGGCAACTCATCGGTTTTTTCAGTTGTGCACCGACTTCGTTGGCAGTGAGCACGACCAAACCTGCTGGTGATTGACGCAGGAGCAGCACAGCAGCAGGAGTAGCAACAGCAGCGTTCGTTGCCCCGTGGACGTAAGTACATCTTGTTGGCTTTGTTTTTTCGCGACATTTTCGATCAGTTTTAGATCCTAACACAGTGACAAATGACAATCGTGCATTTTATCAACGTAGGCTGTGCTTTGTGCAATGCAGTGCAATGTGAAACAACTGCATGAAATCAACAACAAAAAAAACAAAAGAATATTTACCACAAACAAAAAAGCATTCGAGTTGATTCGAGTAAATGTAGGTTAAAACAATCTTCGCGATTAATTCGACCTCTACATTACTTAGTTATTGTGCGCAGTGTTAAATTTTATTATGAATGCAAAGATTGTCGCGTCGAATATTAATGTCGTCGAAATCATGCACCGCGACGTCCTCAAGTTGCGTCTTATTCGCGACAAGTGTAGCGTGGAGCGCGGATTCGTGAAGTCCATAAAGTCGTGATGGAATGAAAGTAAATTTCTACTTTCGCAATTTTAGCTATGTCGAATAACGGGTTTGTATTCGGTTATACACGAAATTTATTCACGGAATAAATTAATTGTTAAAAAAAACAAATAAATAAACTTTTGTTTTTTTTTGTCAAAAAAACAAAATTTGTTTTATCTACGTGCATATAAAGTTGCATAATGCACGTCAACAACTTTTGTTTCGTGAATTCACATTGATCCACATTAATCTTAGGAATTTAACAACTTCCGGTGATAGCTTGTGGTTTGTGTTGTAAATGTTGTTAACTTTAAAAGTAATGTAACACAACGTGACATTAAAACTTTGTGTTACAGTTACTTTTGAACGCGTTACACCGACTTTGTGCGCCGCCCATAAATTAATGAGTGTTGTGTCGTCATTTATCATGCATATTCACTACTATTGACATACTAATCTAGTAGATTATGAATAATGCGAACTAATACACGCGTGGTATTGTTTCAAACTTCCTAAAATTTAAAACTGCAAATAAGTAATAATTTAAGTAATAAAATTTGTTGTTTTGTTTCAGTTTTTCAACGTTTTGTTCTAACGATGGAAAAGTTACGTGCGGAGACGATCGCCAATGTGCGCTGCTGTCTGGTAATCGAAAAGAACTCCTTAGATCTGAAACGGCTGGAGGCTGACTACAAAACTATCGTCGGACAAGCCATCCCTCACAAGAAATTAGGTTACAATACTCTGGAAGAGTTTATTCGGTCCGTGGATACATTAACTGTGCGTAAAGCGGCGAATGGTAAAGTCTTAATCGATGCCAAACCAGATCCAAGAAGTTCGCACATTGCGGATATGGTGTTGCGGCAGAAAGCTCCCAAAAAGAAAACTAGACGTGTCACTAACTTCACAACAAGTTTAAATAAAACTCCCAAAGATCCCAAGCGTTGGCGTCCTGTTCAAGTGGTGAAAACTGTTAACACTACAAACGGTTCTACAAATGGTGAAGTTGATAAAAATAAAGTCGAAGTCAAGGAAAAGACTTACCACAACTCACCGAGGCTTGCAGAACACACTCAGTTTGTTACGAAGAAAAATGTGAATAACAATCAGGAGAGTGTTAAACCAATCAATGCTCACAAGCATTGGTTTGGGACTGATTTTGTTGTGAGTGGTAATGCTTCCAAAGATTTGTGGAATTTTACAAGGTTTCATAGGTTGTCCGAACCACAGGTTAATGTGGTTGAGAGGAAGAATAAGTTGAGTCGCAGATCTGAATTTCATTGTTTAATTAAGGTTAGTTTTACTCTTGCATTAAATATTATAGTAAATAGTAGTAAATCAAAATTTTTGTTATCATGATAGGTAAACAATGACTCAGATACAAGTTACCCTGATGATTGTTTTGATGAACAATCAGCTAGAATGTGTGCTTCGAAAAAACTTTTGGAGAAACTGTTGGAAAAGTATGGTCGTACCAAGAACCAGTCACAGCTTCCTGTCTCTGCTGAGAATGTGATTAAGGAGCGAGTACCTCAACTTGTGGGTAAACATTTTAATGGTGTTTGGAGTTGGCAGGTTGAGGCCGATTATAAAGATATTTACCATGAAACTTTACCTCCTGGGTGGTTGAAAGTTTTTGAGTCCGTTTCTTCGATGAGTGTTGAGAAACTGGGGGATAAATTTGTTTTACGTGTTTGTACCCCTGGATCCCCAGTGGCTGGAACAATTGCATGTGATGTTTCAGTGCCGACTAGTTCCGCTTCGTTTGATGAAAATGGATACATGAAGGCAAAGATTACTTGCCCGGTGTCTGCAGGAGAGATTTGGTTTAGGCAGATTGAGACTACACAAGATTCGGTAAGTTTTTTTTTTCATTTTTATAATATTGAAATGTATAAATGAAGTGTTAAATTAAGAAATTGGTTCTTTGCGCATTGTTTTTATTCGCGGTAAAATTAATTGCGTGGGAGTCGTGCAAAGTCACACGGACAGTGGGTCACTGATACTTATACACATATTTAAGCACTACGTAATGCGTACCTACGTGAGACGCAGTGTGTATGTATCAGTGAGTACAGTCCCACTGCAGAGCCTGGCAGAGACATTGGGAGGAGTTAACTAGTGTGGTTCTTGATAGTTTTTGTTTTGTTTTATATAGGTGTGTTTATTTTCTGCACAAGGAAGTTTGACAGCGAAACTCATACCTATCATATTCTAAAAAGATTTTTAAAATGTACCAATTATTTTCGAAGATATTCAACGTTGTTTGTGACTAGCAACATTTTTTCGCTTAAAAAAACGTTTTTTTTTTGTTTTTTCAAATAATTTCTGGGCTAAGCGCCATAAAATTAGGAAATTAAAAGAAGTTTGACAGCGAAACTGTTACCTATCATATTCTGAAAAGATTTTGATAATATCTCAAATATTTTCGGAGATATTCAATGTTGTTTCGAGATAAGTAAACTTTTTTTATATAAAAACCTTTTTTTTGTTTCTTAAATAATTTCCAAACTACTCGCGATAAAATTATAAAATAAAAACAATCATTAGGACAAAATTTCAAAATATCGAAAATATTTTTGGAGATATTTAATGTTGTTTATCACTCACTAGCAATAGTTTTTGTATAAAAAACATAATTTTTCTATTTTCTTACATGATTTCTAAATTAATAGCGATAAAATTATGAAATAAAAAGAATCTTGACAACGAAACTGTTAACTATCATATTTTGACAACAATTTCAAATTATCTCAAATATTTTTGAAGATATTCAGTGTAGTTTTGAGACAAGTAAAATTTTTGGGCATCAAAAAACATGTTTTTCCGTTTTTCTCAAATTATTTCTAAACTAATCGAAATAAAATTATAAAATAATACGAATTTTTAGCGCGAAACTGTTAACTATCATATTCTGAAAAAAAATTCGAAATATCACAAATATATAAAATATATAAAATTTGGAGAAATTAAGTGTAATTTCGAGAAAAGTAAAATTTTTGGGTATAAAAAAAATATTTTTTCTTTTTCCTCAAATAATTTCCAAACTAATCAAGATAAAATTATAAAAAAAAAATCTTGACAACAAAGCTATAACCTATCATTTTATAAAAATATAAACCATTTTTTTTAAGAGATTATATCACATAAAATTTTTCCTGAAATTTTTTTTAAAGAATCCATTTGACGAAATGTTTAAACACATGAACGAAGACTACAACTACAAGTACAAACAACACGAAATCAAGCCTGTACCCAAAACAAAAATCGCAGTGGGCACATTCTTCGCTGCATGGAACACCGAATGGCATCGAGTTCGCGTAAAAGAAATACGCGCCGATACCGTTCTCTGCATTTTCGTCGACTTAGGCGAAGATGTTTTAGTACCCTACGAAAACATTTATCCCCTTTTACGGCAATACGCAAGCATTAAAGTGCAAGCATTTGTTTGTCGTCTAGCTGGCTTAGACGACTTATACGAAGTGTCGCACTTCATGGATTGCATCAACGACCTTCAAGGTGCAGACGTGACCTTAGAAGCTGTCGGCGACGACGAGGAAGACGCCCAGAAAATTTTTAGTGTGGTTATGTACGACTTAGAAACTGGTAATGCGCGTAACAAAGATTTAATGTTATCGATCGCGATGGAAAACGCAACATATACATTTGACATGGTAAGATATAATTTATAAACTTCATGTAGTAATTATTAATATTAATAACTTTGTTTTGTTCAGGACCCCAATTACGAAGTGAGCCATGAAGTTGTCGTGAGTTGTATCGGCGAAAAACCTAGTTTCCTGTATGTCCAGTTGCATACACCTGGATTCCATACGCTTTTACAAATTCTAACCTCGTTAGAATCTGACGTGTCAAAAGTTTCATCAAACCTTAAACCGGTAACACGCGAAAACTCAAAAGGTAAATTATATTTCGCAAAAATCGCCGACGATTCGAAGTATTATCGCGTTAAAATCATTGATTCACCGCCAAATTTTGAATACGCGCAACTTTTATACGTTGACGTAGGCAACACACGCGTCGTCAAAATGGCCGATGCTAAATTAATACCGTTAGAATTACTCAATCCGCTTTTGTGTAAATTCCCTCCACAAGCAACGCTTGTACAACTCGATTTAAAGCAAATTCCTGATAATTTGCAACATAAACTTAAAGAATTGCTTCCTGTGGATCAAAACCAAAATGTTTTGCTACGCGTGCAGAGTTTTAACGACAAAACTCCAGCTCCTCGTGTGAAAATTTTCATTCCACATCCCGACGGCCCACAATCCATTAACGAACTTGTTAATAATTTTAACAACGAAAAACCCGCGACTGGGAAAATGACTCCCCCTGACTCGCCACACAACGTCCCTTCAGCTGGCATTTTACAATGTCCACGCCTACCCACCAATAAGGAGTATTACGAGGTTAAGATTCCCTTCGCTGTAAATCCTTGGAATTTTTTTGTCCAACCTCTAGATTCAGCGTTACAATTAAAAGAAATGATGTCGAGATTACAAGCTACGTTTGCGAATCGACATTTAGATCCTGTGAACTTAAAAGATATTAAAGCTGGGAATATTTACGCGGCGAAACGCGATAATCCAGATGGCGCTGGCGCTTGGTGCAGGGTTTGTGTGTTGAAAACAATTTACCCCAGCGCCATTGTTGTGTTTTATGTCGATTATGGTTACTATGCGAATTTAAGTTATCAGAATTTATTTGCGTTGGATAAATTGTTTTTGGACTTACCGTATCAAGCAATCAAAGCTAAATTAGCAGGTCAGTAATTTTTTTTTTACAATTTATATAAAAAAATTAATAACATCGTTATTATTTAGGTGTCAAACCAATTCAAGAGAAATGGTCTGTTGAAGACTGCAGATACTTTGAAAAACTCGTCCATCAACGGGAATACGTTTCAGTGATTATCACCAACGAAAAGGATGAATTGTATCCCTGCGATAATGTTTTAGTGTTGAAATTGATCGACACCAAAACATCAGATAGGGATGTACTCATTGGTGATCTTTTGATTCATAAAAAGATTGCCAAAAAAGGCTAATGAGAGTTTTTGACGAAAGTTTACTTTGTTTATAGTTTTTATTTTTTGTTTTGTTAGTATTTAATTGTGTTGCTATTGATTTTATGCAAACTTTAGAACTTACATTGACTGATCGTAAAACGAATGGAAAATTCATGTTTTGGTAAATATCATTCCATAATCACTGATGTTGAAATTTGATGTTAGACATTTTGAACCAAATCGGACTGATTACACTCAACTTATGTTACAAATTCGGAAAAGACTTAAAGAGGTTTATTAATCGTTATTATTTAGATTGTTATATTCGCTAGTTTATATATTAAGATTATAAACCAGTTATATTTTTATTTAAAACTTAATAATATTCGTATTTTTATAAAATGACATTTTGAGGTTAAGAACTTTCATAAAACTGTCAAAAACATGTAAATTGCTTACCCAATCCTTCCACTTTGTGCTAGACAACTGAATAACAACTAAATTTGTGGTTTAGTCAGGTTTAGTACAGTTATGTATTTTATTTCGGTTGATTTGGGCAATCAAGATTTTATTTTATTGTTGTTTTTGATTTGTAATAATTTTAATTGTAGTTAACACTTTTGCCGCAAGTTGGCGCTAGTGGTATCAACAAGTGTAAACTGTGAAAATTCAATGTGTGCAAACCGCTTTCGACTTACTTCTCTTCCAACACGTGTTTCTTTTGTTCGCAATGGTTGGCAATAATTTGTTTACAATTCTTGTAATAACAACTGATAACAACATCATATTATTGTTTTTTGTTTGTATTGTAAGTAGAAATGTTCACTGTAGATGTCACTTTGTGTCCATTACAAACAAATTTTGTAGTTAACGTTTTCGCCGCAAGTTGGCGCTAGTGGTATCAACAAGTGTAAACTGCGAAAATTCAACTTGTGCAAACCGCTTTCGACTCGCTCCTCTTGTAACACGTTTTTCTTTGGTTCGCAATTATTCGTTTGCAGTTCTTGTAAAAACAACATCAACCCGACGAAATGTCTGAAGATATTAATTTCGAAACGATGACGATGGATGAGTACAAAAGCATCAAAGAGTTCGACATAACCTTCGGGATTGTACCGACCAAATTCGGGCAGTGTTTAATCGGCACACACGAGGATAAAATTTGCTACATTTCCCTATTTGATGAAGGTACTACTTAAGAAAACAACAACTTAATACAATACACATAATACAAACTAATATTTCCACGTAGGCAAAGACAACTCGGCGATTGATTTACTGCAACAAGACTGGCCCAATGCTAAACTGAAAGAAGACACAAAAAAGGTGGAAGATTTGGCAAAAAGTATTTTCAGTAGAGTTGAACAGCAAGAAGATGATTCAAGTGAAACTACCAAAACCGAAACCAATGGTGAGAATGGTAAAGAAGTTATCGATGAGTCACAAAAACCAAAACTTAATGTTTTGTTACGTGGGACTGAAATGCAGTGCAAGGTTTGGAAAGAGTTGACTAAGTTAAAGGAAGGCACAACGTCGAATTATGAGCAGATTGCTAAAGCTGTGGGCAATCCACGTGCGATTCGAGCTGTTGCAACTGCAATTTCAAAAAACAAGATTGCGTATGTGATTCCATGCCATCGTATTATACGTAAAACGGGTGCTCTTAGTAAATATCGTTGGGGGCCTGAACGCAAAATGAAAATTCTTGCATGTGAAGGCGTCGCGGAGCAGTAACAACTTATTTGGATTTTGAGCTAAGAATTACCATTATGTTTAGAATAGTTTGTATACCAAAAGAAAAATGAAAGCAAATTTATTTTCTTAGTTATTAAATACAGAAGTTTTATTGTCCTTACAAAGTATACATGAAATCCTGAACATCCGAACGTGATTAATTGATTAAGAACTTATTTATTTTTTAGGTTAGTTTTTTGCAGTTTTTTATAAATTATCAATTTAGTGTGTAATAAGTTGCCTATACATTAAATATTTTTACTGATCTTACCGTAAATAACTAATATTACAACAATTACAGTAATAAGCAATAATATATAATTGTTATTAATTTAATTAAATATTTTATTTTGGTAGTTAATATTTTGTCCACCAGTTACAGTTAGTTGTGACAGTTACCAGCAATTACTTGCAGTTACCAACAATCACAAATTGCACGTTTCCTCAAAGTGTCAGCAGAGGGCGCAAGAGTTACTGACGCTTGACAAAAATGTCAAAAATACCAAACTTTAAAGAAACAAGTGAAAACAGGTTAAAACTAAGAGTTAATCATGTAAAACTATAAATAAATAATTAACAACAAACAATACGCAATAATAAACATTATAGTTTAAGTTAATTGTTAATATTTAGTGAATAATGTGAGTAACATTCGTGCCTTTTCGTCTTTCTGACTTCTTCTCTTCTTTCATCCTTCATCGCCGCTGCGCAGGGCTTTGCTTACCAACACTTACCACCTGAGAGTATAAAGTCAGGTAAAAATATTTAAACAAAACTTGTTTATAAAGGTATTGGCCTTGTGCTTAGTGCATCGTGCGTTGCACCAAGCTTTGTTCGCACGAACAATTTTTTGTGTTTCGAACTTGAAACGTTTTTCCATCGTTTTTCAACCTGAATGCAAAACGTGAGCGAAACTTAAGGAAACAAAACGAGAAATGCGTTGAATGACAAATAAACAAAAAAAACAAATGCAATACACGTAAGATATAGACGCACAAATCAATATTAAATTCCAGAAATACGAAACGCAACAATAGTTAATCTTAAAATAACCTGAAAATAGTTATAGTTTTTATTAGTTTGTTGTATGTTAGGATTTTCTAACCTAGAAAAAACTAATGACAATCTCAGCGCAATAGAACATTAAAAATGCGATTGCTTTTGCGTTGCGTAGCGTTGTCTAAAATTATTGATTTTTACATTTTAACAACGCTACTTAGGCAGAGGCAGACGACGTGCACACATACACGTACAACACACACAGATAAAACCTACCCCTTATAATATTATACACTCACACACCAACAACGACATCTAGAATGTTAAATCTAATAGTGCGAACCACTGCGGGGTTGTTGGAAGCGTGGTGGAAACGTTGGTGGAAGATTGTTATAATGCACCCTCGCGCTGCTTGCGCGGCCTGCGCCTGCTTCCAGACGCGTGCTTAATGTTTTAACATTCGATGGTTGTGGAGACGCGGGGTGCGGGCGGGGGAAAACCGATGCGTCATGAACTCATGAACAAACAAAAGCGGACGAAACAAAACCGTACGATACGGACCCTATGGAAAATTTATGTTAATCCCTCATCGTACAATTACATCACAGAATTTTTTGTTGGTAAAAATAATTTCTGAAGATTCCTGGTTTGGGTTTGAGTTGGTTTGAGTCTTGACTGTTTTGTGTGAATGTTAGGAAATGTTAGACAGCTTTAGAGTTCAGTTTATTCAGTTGTTTTTTACTTTGTTGGGTTGTGTGTGATTGGATGAAGATCAGACTTCATTTGTTATTAGTGAGTCGCTGTGCGTTGCAGCGTTGTGCGCGCCGTCTGCACGTTCAAATTCGAATTGTTTATACACCGAGGGCGCATGACAGAGCGCGGCGTATAGTAAAACATTGCGGTGCGAGTAAGATAAACGTCGACGGTTGTAATGCGCATGCGTCGCACCGGCGTGCGTTTGTTAGCGAAAAAGGCCGGCGTTGTTGTACAGCCGTCGGAGTAACAACAACCATTATTGACTGTGTGCCGTGCCACTAGCGCTGAACAAAAAAATCTAAATCTAAACCTTAAAGGTTTTCCTTACTTAAACTTACAACACTCACCCTGTGCCCTTTAGTGATTAAATAAATGTGTGGATTATAATATCAAATAAGGTATACTATGTAGATGTTAATTTTAAATTAATTAATTAAAATTTTTGGTTGAAATTTTATAACCTCGTGTTAATGTGTATGTATATGTATAACATAGAGGCATTAAAATTAAACTTATAGAGTATAAGTATAGCTGCGCTAAAAATACGTTTGTTAAACAATTCGGTTAGCGGCGTCGTAGCACTAGCGTCCGGTCTGACGTTGATCGTCTCGTCCATTCGGTCTCGATCGCGATGCGATAGTTCATCATCATCGTCGTCGTCGTCGCGCGCACCACACCGCACACGTTCCGGGGTAATTGTATCTTGCAAGCGCTTTGCTTTGCGAGTTTGTTCTTAAATATAAAGCCGCTTACACACTTCGTGGAATTGTCGCTATGCTCGGTATACGACGATTACATTGATCCGAGACCACCCGATTGGTGCCGACGTTAAATACGTCTACGGCGAGCTTTATAACGTTAACGTGCACGCGCGCGGGCGCATCTTGTGCGGCGTTTTGGGTTCTCACCACGGCATTGCACACTGCTGCACAACCTTCAGTTGCCTTCACGCACGCGGGCTGCTCGTCGCCTGGGGAGAAGTCGAGTGCAAATATCCTCCTGCTCTGCCGCTGTGTGTTGTGTGTGTGTGTGTGTTAATAATAATCAAGTCATTTATAAATAAATAATTTAAGAAAAAAATTAACTTAAATTGAAGCGCGTTGATTCGAACGTAAAACAAAAATCGTTATGGTTTTGTTTTTGTTTACTGACAAAAACGCCATTTTGTGAATAATTCAAGTTAACTTCAGAAAATCGTAGTAATTAACTTAACGTTAAGGTTAATACCAAGGATTTTCCAAAGGATTAAAAACAACCCTTAAGAAATAACATCCCTTAAGGTAATAATAAAATACTACTGCTTCGAATCGACATTGTTAAGTATTTATAGTTTAATGATTTTAGTTTGTGAAGTAATGTGTCGGGTAACAAAACACACGGCGCGACATAATTATTTTTAATTTTTAAAGATGGCCGCAATGTTGTTTAGGGCTCGCTCGGGTTTTCTGTGTGTGGCGCGAGTGACGCGCGCACCACACCAGTGCCATTCCGTGCTCTCCTCTGCGCGCCTCCTCGATTCGTTAAACTTAAACTTAAACCGAAAACCACGGCGCGCATTTAAACATTTTAATGTTTATTGCACGCGTGTGAGCGAGACAAACGCAGTAGTAGCGGTGGCGTTTGTTTCATGCCAGTCGTGCACCCTCTTGTATTGCTTTTGCCTGCCTCCTCGCGCGCGCCGGGAAGTGAGACGCAATAGGACTGTAAGTCTCGCTTGCACTTTATTTCGTTTATTACGGAGAGCGAAAATAATACGCGAGGGGTGACCCGAACCTGACCGACCACGACTTCGACGACACTCACACATTGACAGTAATAAACAAATGCATAACGACTCACGTTGTAGGACTGCTACTTTACTAGTTAAAGTACTACGACATACAACACCAGATGTTCGTTTGTTTTTTTTTGTAACAAACGTAACAAAACGCAACATAACGCCATTTTGATTAGTTGGTAATAAACTGTTAGTCGTACTCATACGGTTGTGGTGATTAATAAAAAATTTAGTGATCTAGTAGGTGTTGTTTTGTTTTGTAGTGTGCGCATCGCTGTTGGTGAAGTTGTGAGGGGTGCGCGCTCTTAATATTTCTCTCGGTGCGCTCTCGGTAATTATCGATCGGGTGGTTCGGTTGGCGAGCCTAGCTGCCACCGGCAGCTTGGGTCGCACACGCCGCCTTCGACTTGATCGTCACTCGCGAATACACGCGAATAAATCCAATCCAATCCACAATCGCGTGTTTGTTGTCGTTGTTCGTCATTTGTTCATACAGTCAAAGCATGCTATGATTATTTGTGTCATAAAATTTTCTTGAAATGGTGTTTTGTTTTATTTCGTTATTCGTATTTTTTTAGTTAGGTTATATATTCAAGATTCAGTACTCAATTCTATGCGTTATTTAGGCTATTAATAACCAGGGAGCGTCGCTGTACATTTGTAGCTGTATTTATAGTTTCAATATATTCATTTGTTTCTCTTTATTAATTATATGTGAGCCTGTGATGTTCTGTGTGCTGGTGTTGGGCTGTGCTTAATATAAAGTCTTGCGTGTGTCGCCGCCGCCTCGCGCGCCGACCGACGACGTGTCCGACCGTTCGTCCCTTGCGCGCTTCTTACGCGTATTTATTTATTCTTAGTAACTTGTCCCGTCTGTGCCTCCTGTGCCTGTTCCCTGTGCGTTATGTACTTGCGTTGGATTTGTTATACGTTTGTGTAAGCGTAAGTGTGCATGTGCGAGTTGGGAGTCTGCGTCATTTTAGTTAAAGTTAAAAACTCGGCCTGCGTGCGCACTCGCAGACACTGTGGATAAATATAAATAATTTTAGATTTTAGTCTAGTCTGGTTTAAAACTAACTTTTTAGTTAGTTTTTGTTTCAACGTCAAATACACACAATTTATACGTTGAATTTTTAAATTTATAAAGTTAGTAGCAGTTGTTTTTTGTTTGTTACTTTTTGTCGTTTTGTTGTTTGGACTTTTATTGACATATGTCAATTGTTTTTTGGTTTGTTTTGTTTACTACGTGAAAAAAATGCCGGTGGGCACGCATGCAGCACGCACGCGGTGTTTGTATTTGTAGTAAAAGCGTTTTCGCTTTCGTTCGCGCGCGCGGTCGCGCCTCACACACGCCGCCACCCGCTCCACCCGCCCGCCGGCTCGTAGTGTAGTCATTCAACTTCACGGGCAATGCCACAGACCGGTTTGAAATCCCGCGCCGCGTCGCGCCACTGTCGGGCTGTATGTAGGTGACTGGACCATTGTTGACCATCAATGTCTAACACCACTACTACGCTACTAAAAGTTTAATTGTTTTAATTAAACGTAAATTTAATTTTAAAATTATAGATGGCGCGCGATAGATCGCTACTTAAAAAAAAACAAATGCCAAACAGCGCTAGTGACTTTTGTTTTTATGGTGTTACTAAGTTTTAGGGTGAAAATATAAAGTTTTTAATGTGATTTTTTTGTTTCAGACTTTTAATGAAGAACAATCACTAATTTTAGTGTTTGGTGACTTTATACACACGGCACACAGTACAACTTTTAAATTTTGTGTCCTTTGCTGGGGTTTGTTGCTAAATGTAAATTTATGCTATACGCAAACGACGTACGGTAAACAACAAAATGGTGACCCAACCACCGGGACCGCAGCAGTTCTGCGTGCGCTGGAACAGCTACCAGTCGAATCTGCAGAACGCGTTTCCGAAACTCCTCACGTCGGAACACTTCGTCGACGTGACGTTGGCCTGCGAAAATGAGATGCTCAAGTGCCACAAGGTTGTGCTGTCAGCGTGTTCGACTTATTTCGAAAAATTGTTGCTACAAAATCCTTGCCAGCATCCTATTATTTTTATGAAGGACATGAAGTAAGTTTTCATAAAGCTAATTTGGTCAGGTACATAATCTAACTTGTGGTTTTTATTAACAATTTTTTTGTTGTGTCTTGTAGATTTCACGAAATGCAATCCCTGGTGGATTTTATGTACAAAGGCGAAGTGAATGTAACTCAAGATGACTTGCCGTCATTATTAAAGAGCGCAGAAGCTTTACAAATCCGTGGTTTGTGCGGAACTGACCAATTATTAAGTCAGCAAACGTTAAATAAATTAAAAAGCGAAGCAAAAACAACCAACGGTCCACAAACGACGCCAACCACCGAGAGTAAAGTGAAACCAATTCTACCCGCACTGGCACCGACATCATCTACACCCACAGCTGAGGCGCAACTACAAGCACAGTTACAACGCTTACAACAAAAGTTACAGCAACAAGCAGCGGCTGCAGCTGCACAAACGCAGGAGAAGAAATCGCCTTCAACAACAAACGCCAAGGACAGCATTAAGGACACTCTTAAGAAGACTGACGATAATACCGGCGCTTTATCATCGTCTGATTGCGACTCGAACGATCGATTGGTGATTAAAGAAGACGACGTCAAATCAGAATTTGACATGAAGTCAGAATATGAGGATTCGTACTACGACGCAGATGGGGATTTAATGGACAAAGACGAAGAAATGAACACATCAACTGATAACACGAGTGGTGTCGGCGAAAACGATTACAAATCACCGCATTTCGCCATTGCAAACGTGTCGTGTGAGTATGACGGAAGTCCGAGTTCAGATAGTATGTTAGGTTCGACCAATCGTCGTGTGCGGCGTTCGGATGAAGAACTGCGACGCGCTGCTGAGTGTATCACACGTGGCCAGACCTTCCAGACGGTGAGCGACCAATTCAACATCCCCATATCGACGATACGTTTCTACATGGCGCGCAAGGGTATTTTACCTCGGCGTAAACGCGGGCGGGCTTGTAGTGGCGTTGGTATGTCACCAAGTATGTCGCCTGGTTCGGGTAGTTTTAGTAACGCGCCAGGTAATACCAGTCCGATTGGTCCGCCTTATCATATCGTGCACTACAAACTACCCCAGTTAGGCGTGTCCAAACCTATCTAACCGCGCGCGTGATTTGATTCGAATTTTGACCATTTTTTTGATCTCCCCATCTTAAGTTTTAAACGCGCGTCATACCAAAATCTAGTGTTTAGCGTTTTAGAAAAGCATGAAAAAAATAATGAAGACAAATAGTATTTTTGTAGAGTATTTGTAGGCATAGGAGTAAAGGACTAACCAAAACCGCGACCCCCAAAACTTACTGAGTAGTCGTGAGTTTCATCTATCAAATTCATTCGTATATTCGCATACATTACTTTGCGAATACATCAAATTATTTATTTCACGTTCACGACATTAATGAGCATCCCCCCTCCCCTCATTTCCGCAATCTAGTTTGTAAGTCTAGTTGTAGTTTGTAGGTGCAAATGCAACAAAACGTTTTTATTTGTACTAACACATGACAATCGTGCCAGTTCAGTTTTTATGTTTTTTACACTTTTTTTTTAACTTTTTACATTGTCTCCGCCAATGACTTGGACTTTTTATTGTTTGTAAATTATTTGATCTCATTTTAATTATTATTTTAAATCGTTTTATTTTAATCAGTTGAGACTTGTCGTCTCGAAAGTCAAAAAATGAAGTCCAGTGTGTGTTTTGTTTTAACGTGTTTGAAAAAACCAAACATCTTCCAGTGCGTTCGAAACATGGACGCTAGAAGGCGCGGCGCGCATTTCACACCAATATGTCGTATAGGATCAAAGACTGCTAATTAATCACGTAATAACTTATTCGCGAGTCTACTCTGTTGCGGACTTAATCAAATCAAAACAATTGAAATAAACCGAAACCATGTATAAAACGCGGATGCGAGTAATGAGCAAACCGAACCAGATGAATGCGCATGCGCGCGATAAACTAGTAGTGTAAGAAATTAGGAACCGCACATATACCTCATATTTAGCGATTGCAAACAAACAAAAAAATTCAAAGCAAACAAAACAAAAACAATAACATACATAGATAATAATAATAAAAAACATAAACATAGATTGCACTTATATAGAGAAACATAAAGAAAAAACAAATGATAACATAAAACATAAAGAGTTACACAGAGTAAATAATCTATTTACTTATCATAGCGTTTGAGATGTTTTGCGTTTTCGACTCTATTTTTTTACCGATGACGAACGCCATTGTACGCATGCGCGTGCTACATAACGCATTACATGATTTACATACGTAGACGATGTTTAGGTATACGTTTTGCATCATGTCGTCGTCCTCTTCGGCGAGTTCAGAGACACCAGCGCACGGTGCCCCACGTAATAGTACGAGATGAGATTAGAACAAAAAGTAACAAAAATATTGTAAATTGCAAACAATCGTATATTATACATATAGAATATATTTATAGACGTAACAGAGAGAATCAAGTCGATGTCCAGACAACTCCAGAAACATTGTACTTACAAAAACGCTTCGTATGTAGAGTTGCGTCAAAGTGTCACACTTTTATGCGAACACCACACACACACATGAGACATAATACAATTGTACACACCACCACACAGACACATACACATACTGAACACTTACTGTACACTGAACATATGAAAGCGAAACGTGAAAAAGATTTGTGTAAAAGTGCCATTCTACATATTATGATACTTATACTATTATAAAATATTTTTCTAGGAGTAATATGTAAAGAAGTAAAAGTTCAGAAACTGATGCTAGGAGGCGACACTTCTAGACGAAGAGTAATCAATACAATACAAGATATACAATTAATAATGAAAATGAAGATAAACAAAAAAGGTTAATAGAGCGCTTATTATGATTACGTCTCGTGACTTAGATATTGTATACAGTATTCGGTCGTAAAATATACACAAACTATTATATAAAATGTTGTGTGGAGAATTGGATATTTATTATTGTATGTTAAAATGCAACGTATTGTTAGTACCCTGCGTAGTGTAGCAATGTTTTTCTTTCGCTCTGTTTTATTTTGCTTTATTTGTGCGTCAATATGTACGTTTCATTGGAAATGTTGGCTTGTGTTTGAGAAAAACACGCTTGTGATTGGTTTGTGGTTTGTTTTTCCCAGTTTTCTTTCAGCTGTGATTTACATTGTTCATCAGTTGTGAACGAAGGAGTGTACCAGTCACTGCAATGGTAGGTGTTTTATTTTGTTCCTGAGTTTTTGTTTGTTGTAATAATGTAGTTTTCTGTGTTGTAGAATTTTTTGGATTATTTCTTCCAAGTTGTGTTCGTTTTGACTGCGTTATTTGTGTATGGATTTGGTTTACCTTGTTGGGATGATTGGGACAGTTCTTCAGGTCTGACGGGACCTTCAGGAACTTGTGATGATTCTTATTATGATTCGTCCGAACCTTATTATGATCCTTCTGGGCCCTATTACGGGCCATCTGGACCATACTGCTAAGAAACCATGCAGTATTGGTGGTTTAAGCCGAGTTGCAAACCTTTAAATAAAGATGCGTTGTGTTGTGCGTAATTTTTGCGAAAATTATGACTTTATTTGGTCTTATTTCTATTACATTTTCATCAGTTATTAAAAATCATGCCTGTTGTATTTAAATACATAAATTATACTAATTAAAACATTTGTAAATGCAAAATAAGCTGAATTGTTTAAATTATTTAACCAATTTTAGTTCAAAACTTCGATAACAGGTAGCGCCACGGGTATAGAAAAGAAATATAAAGTCCTTATACACTGCTTAAAACATTTATTAGTGTTAGTGACAATATGTCACACGGACGACAAAATTTGTGTTAGGTTTAGTGAGTTTCTTGTCTGTGTAAAACCGTCTGAATGCTCCTTTATAACTGCTAATTTAGTTAAGAAATTCTGCAACAGATGCCACGCCAATGCACTTTTTAATTAATATTATTTATGGTCAAATACATTCAGAATACATTGTTTGGCTCATTTTATAAATATTTAAACTGACTGATTCTATAAATTCCATTTATTACATGTTTTAATGAATTATATTATTGTACTTCAAATAAATTGGGATATTATTCTCATCATTTTTATTTATATTAAATAGTGTCACACGGATGACGAAATTTTGACTCGAAAAGTTAAAATTTTTGAGAATTTAAATTAGCATCATAGAAAGGCAAGAAGGTAACTTTTGTAACTAATACTAATACATGTATAGATTAGAATGTACAATGGCTAGAACTAATTTTCAATCAAACTCAGCAATAGGAAATAGCATAGTGGTTAAGGAGCCGCTTGTTGGGCCAAAGGTTTTCGGTTCGATTCCTGCTTGGGGTATCTTTTTTCTCAAATAAATAAGAAGCAAGTAATGCTTAGTTAATATTGAATTGGGAATTGAAAAATATTCTAAGTCCAAGTGCCCGAACTTAAAAATTAAAATTTAAAAGTGTATATTATAAAATACGTTCCTGCAAGATCTACCGATGAAAAATATTCATCCCTGCCACAATATGGGGTTGATGGCTACGAAACCTGGTGGAAGACCGTAGTCTTGTGAAGGTGGTTGGCCCGGGAGGCCGTGCACCTCGCCTCCTCTACAATCTTAAGGGGGAGACTGTCAA
>JARJDS010046124.1:0-10905 GCA_030264155.1 Atheta pasadenae
AGTGTTAATAGTTATTGAGTTGACAGTTTATTGTGGGAGCTGTTAGTATTGTTAATTAATTGTTGTTTTTAATTGAATCTGCATGAATATGCGTTCAAGGGCGACGTCGGTTGCATTTTTTTCGTCGCATTTTCGGCGTTTGGTGAGCAGATGATGTCACCGCTTTGCGTTCGGCTATTTTTACGCGATTCGAGGTATTCCCAAAGCTAGCGCGGAGGGAAACGTGTGTAAGATCACATACGTGGCGACGGTGCGCACCGGTCGGGAAATGTGTTTGGGACACGTTGGAATTTTGCAAGGCACATTCGTAGAATGTTTAGTAACATTAAATTTGTAGGGCAAAAAATGCCTGAATCAAATTTTATGTTCAAAACAAAGTTGGTTTAGATTTTACCTGAGGTACATTTTTAGCATTTCACGCCATCTATTGGTGACTAGCGTAATAAATCTATACATAATTCCACCCCAGAAAAATACTGTTATAACAAAATTTGTAGATAATTTAATGTTAATTTTAGTTCTTCACTTGTTCCGTAAACATTCACGTTTGTTTCTGTTTGTATCGATTGTATAGCAATAAACAAACAAACAAAACAAACGAATATTTTATCATTTATATCACACGTATTCAAACATCGATTGTGTTTGCAAGTGTTTATCCTAGTGTATCAACGCGTTGCGAATTGATAACAAAACTACACACTGTTTACTATCAAAACAAAATAATAACCATCACATTTGTGTACTTGTACTATACTTGTAGTTTCGTTTAATAAACATTTAACCGCTTCATTCAATTGTTTCGTAGTAAATAATCACACTTTACGTAATGATACTAACCACAATTTCTTAATTATTTGCAGAAGATTTAATTGAATCTTCTCGAACTCTCCGTTTTCAAACTGAAGCTTGACGAAAACACCACCGCCAGCAGCATGATGTCGAACGGGCTAGACGCAGGCGTCGTTGGCCAGCAAAATGGCGGCAACAATGGTTCGAGCGGTGGCGGCGGCGGTGGCGGCCAAGAGGAGTCCAAAACCAACCTCATCGTCAACTACCTGCCACAAACCATGACGCAGGAAGAAATTCGCTCGCTCTTCTCCAGCATCGGCGAAGTGGAAAGCTGCAAATTGATTCGCGACAAAGTGACAGGTAATAAATTTATTTACGTTGTTAATAAAAAAACAAATACTGTTTGAAAAAAAAAACGAGCTGTGTTATAGGTGCGTTTTTTGTTTTTGTTTTCACGTGATTGATGGAGTAAAAAAAGTGCGTTCGTAGCGTGTCAGCAAAGAAAAAAAAACGATTTACTTTAATACTTAACCTAAAACCTAACCTCGAAAAAATTTAGGGGAAGATATTTAAGTGTAGAGGCCTCCCCTAAAGTCTAAAAAATGATTACAAAACCAGGTGGTCTTGAAAGCAGCTACTAAAGTGTTTTGTGTTTTGTTTTGGACGAACGGAAGAGCTTCTGTTCTGGGTTTTAAAAATAGCGTTTACGTGCTTGCTGTACTTACAGTCGTTGTACTTACTCACCCTTCGTTCTTGAGTTTTTGTGACGTTTGTGTCGTACGCGTCATCATTCATTGCGTTTGCGATGTGAACAGGATGAGTCATGAGCACGTGCGCGCACTTCTGCTACACACAAACTCGTGGTGTTACTTCCACACTTCCTCAAATTGAGTGGTCTATTCGTTTAAATTGGTAAAGGTTAGGTTATGTAATAAAGCTACAAATCGTTTTTTGGGTTATGTTGTACACAAATGAAGTAAAAGCACGAACGTCGCGTTTTTTGCAAACTTGCTTGCGCCCCGGGTCGATTTTTGTTTATTAATAGGTCGTTTTTGCAATTTTTCTATTGCCTACAGTTCCGCTCGGAGAATTGAGTAGTCCGTTGGTTACAGGGCAAAGCTTGGGCTACGGATTCGTTAATTACCATCGCCCAGAAGACGCCGAAAAGGCGATTAATACGTTAAACGGTCTCAGACTGCAAAACAAAACGATCAAGGTACGATATCACTATCCCAACCTTATTTGTTTTCAATTATTTTCCTTGCTTTTACCTTTATAACGTATAATTCTATGATTTGTTAACTTAACCTCACTTCTTTTTGAACACAATTATTTTGTTTAAATTTGGTAGCGCATTGTCATAGTTATTAGTTGATTAAGGCTAAGAGTTTTTAAATTTTTTATTTATGGTTTGGTTTTTTGTATCCTCCTTCGACGAGAACAGGTGTCGTACGCCAGGCCTAGCTCAGAGGCGATTAAGGGCGCCAACTTGTACGTTTCTGGATTACCGAAGAATATGGCACAGCAAGACCTCGAGTCGCTCTTCAGCCCCTTCGGTCGCATCATCACGTCGCGTATCCTCTGCGACAACATCACAGGTAACACACCAGAAGACGACGAGGAACTTAAAAACCTGCGCAACAAACGTACGCGATACATACAACCATACGAGATACATCATAATACAGAATTTTTTATGCATCAAACGCGTTATATTCGAATTATATATTTGCGAAACACAGTTTCGAGTATTACGTTTCGTGCATTTTTAATTTTGCGTTTAGCAGTATTTTTGTTCTTAGTTGGATTGGATTTGGGATGAATGAAAGGGTTGCCTATGGTAGCTTTTTTTTAGAATTATGGAATTTGCATGTTGTCGCCATCTTGTTATGCATATTATGTTCGGAAAGAAAGTTGTCGATGGATGACAATAGTCGTTATTCAATATTTCTGTTCGGGTTTTCATTTGCCGCGTTGTTTCTTTAGTTTTATCAATATGCAAATTCCTGATTTATTATTAACTTTTGAATGAGCGTGAGTCTGCGAATGTCAGTAGTGTGTCGAAATTTTGTTTGAAAAAACGGCCATTTAAAGTTATTTATTATTAATTATTATTGTCTTACTGTACCTATATTTTGCGTTTTTTTCTTCTCTTCCCTAGTACGTCAATTTGTCACGGGGGCCGGAGAGAATTTGCCTGGTACGTACCACCATCTCTCTACATTTGTTTTTCTCTGTGCAAAGTCAGAAACAAAAGTCAGAAAATGACACCCCATTTTACACAATTACAAGTCACCAAATCCACTCTTTGATTGCGATGATTGCTCGGCGAGATATCGAATAAATAAATAACTGGAACGCGATTACTAAAAAACTAGAATTATAAAAACAAATACGGAAAGAAATCAAAAAAGTTGTGACAAATGTTGTGGTAACTATGCACCACCACCACCCCCAGCCCCTTTGAAATGACGACAAAATATATAAGACTCGTGTTTTGTTTCATTTTGATTCCGTTTTGATTTTTATTGATGACGTGTAAGAAATTTTGTGACGCTTATATTTTGGTTCTTTATTATTGATGTCGTTCTTGTTTTGTTTTACAACCAATTGTATGCACCGTGGCATGATGTGAACTTTTTGATTTCTATGCGATGATATATGATGATGGTGATGAGATGATGATATTATTACATGCTGAGTTGCTGGTTATTTATTTATTTGATGGACGTTTTTCATTTGTTTTCACGATTCAAACGATTCGTGGCTTTGGTTGGCACACGAATTAACACACGAACACTTTTCACGCACCACACCACCAAACGGAACACAAAACGTTGACGCTCAAACAAATGAAAAACAAAAAAGACATCGACAAAACACCGAGTGTAGTAGCCATTGAATAGTGCGAATATTTGACTTGTAATCTTGACGCGCGGCATGCGACACGCGTTCACGACTCGCGCGTCTCGCGAGAAATGCAATTAGAAACGTGAACGTGTCGCGTGTCTGCTGCCGGTTGCACATACCAAACACACACACGCTTTAAATAAAAAATCGTTTCGTATAAAGATTGACATGATGATTATTTTCGATGTAGGTCTTTCCAAGGGAGTTGGCTTTATTCGCTTTGACCAACGAATGGAAGCAGAGCGCGCCATTCAGGAGCTTAATGGTACCATCCCTAAAGGTTCCACTGAACCAATCACTGTTAAGTTCGCTAATAACCCAAGCAACAACAACAAAGCCATCCCACCACTTGCTGCTTACTTAGCGCCGCAAGCCACTAGACGGTTTCCTGGACCTATTCATCATCCCACAGGACGATTCAGGTTTGTTTTCAAGGTTTTTTATTGAGTATCCCAGTATTAATCGATTGATTGGTCGAATAGGTATTCTCCGCTGGCCGGAGACTTATTGGCAAACTCAATGTTACCCGGAAACGCGATGAACGGATCCGGCTGGTGCATATTTGTCTACAACCTTGCCCCCGAGACTGAAGAGAATGTCCTATGGCAATTGTTCGGGCCCTTCGGCGCCGTCCAGAGCGTGAAGGTCATCCGCGATCTGCAAACGAACAAATGCAAGGGCTTCGGCTTTGTGACGATGACAAACTACGACGAAGCGGTGGTAGCCATCCAATCTCTCAACGGTTACACGCTTGGCAACCGCGTCCTTCAGGTCAGCTTCAAGACCAACAAGAGCAAGACGACATAGACGCCGCATTTGACGGCAAACACGCCCGGTTCGCCCCGCCTCCCAAACTAGTATTTAATTTTAACTTATTATCAACATATATTGTCTCTCTGTGGCCGATCAACAATCATCAACAACAACAAATCACACACATCACATCACGACAGAGCGCGCGACGTAAGTTTTTGTGATCTGTTTTGATGTACAGAGAGATTCAACACATAGGGAAGGAAGGATATATCGACAAATCACGGCCCGGGCATACCAAATTCTCTCTCTCTATCTCACACACACTGCGAATAACTACAAACCTCGTAGAGGCTTGATGTACTTATGTAATAAATTCGATGCTAGTCACGAAGAGACGCGAGAGGCAGGAATCGCGTTCCTCACATAGCAAAATTTCATATTAACGAAAATAGACAAATATTAAACAAAAATAACGATCACGATGAGATTACAGAACGAACGGTTGGTAGTTTCTTATCAATCGGATACCAAATATTAAAAAAGTTATGGGTATAAGAGCAAGAAATGAAATGCTCGGAACGATCTGTACAGACTAAAATTCGTGCCATCGCTCTTACATTTTTTTAAAAACAAAATGGCGGAGCCAACATGAAGTAAACGTAAAAAGAATTAAAGCGAACCCAAAGATAGCTTACAGCAGATTTTTGCATATAGTAAATTATAATTATAGTATTTATTCACTACTTTTTCCTATTGTGTTTCATTTTGATTTTGAGTTCTCTAGTATTTCGATTAATTTAACGTTTAAACTTATATTTATATGTACGTGTTTTGTGTATTTATAATATGCATATATCGCTAGTCTCACGGGGTATCTCACTACCTCGGACCGTCGTCAAAGGTGGTCGTCGTGATGGTCGAGCGCAAATCGAGTGAAACTCTGCGTGAAACCAGCGGCGACCATAACGCACGGTGGTCAAATTTTCTTGTGTGTTTTGTGTTTGTTCAGTTTACACGAATTAAATTAATTTCTAACCACCGACGGATTTAACCAACACAACAATTAGGCTACTTTCAAAGAATTTTATCTTCAAACGGAAACATTTGAAAATGTCCAAGACAAAAATCTCTATATTAAGAAATTCGTACGCGAATTTTATTTAAACTTTTTCATTTTTTATACACACATAGAAAATTGCAATTGATGCAAGAAGTTCAACAACAAAAATGATTATTTTTATTTCCTTTATATTATAATTTTGTTTTATTTTGCGCTCTAGCAACACTTTATAATTTTGTTTGTATTTTCTTTATTTTCAACGACAGTCCAAGAATTTATATTTATTTTCTGACCTAATCTGAATAATACTTCAATGTAAAAAACTATGTTTTGTTTGTTTATTTATTTGTGTTTTTTTTTGTTTGTTTTTTTGTAATGTTTTTATTTGTACTCGCGCACGAAATAACACGAAATACAGCTGGAGTTGTCTCACACAAACAAAGAACTTTAAATAATTAAAAGGGAAGGTAACGCTTAATTCGATGCGTGCGCACGCGCCGTAGCAAAAGCAAATGGCCGACGAATGCGTGGCAATATAACCCAGTGCAATACACACACAAATCTAGACGAATTAAGTGCGACGCTACGCGTTCATAACCTACAAAAGAAACCAAACCAAACTTAAAGAGAAGTAACCAACAACTTCCAAATATTTTTTATAAGAACCATGTACCTTTTAACGAAAGCAAATACTTAACGCTATACACAACAAACAAACAAAAAAAGGTAACATAACCTATTTATACGTACTACGTATTAATCTATAATAAAAAAAACGGAGAGTAAACAGTAAAAATGTAAAAGTAAAGCGCACACAATTAAGGTTTGTAACCTTAAAATATTGAAACAAAAATTGTAAAGAATGATATGTAATGTGTACACGTGTACATATAATGTACATAATGGATAGTAATGGATTGGGTAATAACCAAGATTTATTGATGGGATTTGAAGCGGGTGTAAATTTAGTCGAACCGAACACGCACCGTTACACGTACGCGATATTGCCCCCAGGTGCATCTCCGCCTGTGATAGATAGAAAAAAAGCCGCGGAGATTTCCAACAAAAAACACATTTTCAAACTAAAACGCGAATTTACTAACAAATCCCGGACGGTACGCGATAGAGTTACAGTTTAAAACCAATATAACACCAACGTACTGCTACATTTTAAATGTAGTACGATTAACATAACCTAACTAAAAATAACGAAACCGAAGTAAACCAAAAATGATGGAGGTGCAACAAAAAAACAAAATGATAGAACAATTATAGGACAAATGAATGCAATGCAAATATTGAGAAATATATATATATATATAAAATTTTACTTACCAAATTTGAAGAGTATTGACGAAAAAGATAAATGGAAAAATTTAAAATACTACATATATTAATAGCGTATACATTGAATAATTATTATAGACGTATTTAGACAAAATGTATTTAAAGCATTTAAATTTTTCGTATTTGAATTTTACCTCTCTTATTACATTACGATTACGATTACAATTTAATGACATGACAAAACAAAACATCACAAAACTTACAAAGACTAAAAACTAGATTTCTTATTTGTACTCTATTTGTATTGTATCAGAACCTAACCTCAAAAACTTACTGCGATTTCTTTTCGTTTTGCTATACACACACCAAC
Source organism: Atheta pasadenae (assembly GCA_030264155.1). NCBI lineage: Eukaryota > Metazoa > Arthropoda > Insecta > Coleoptera > Staphylinidae > Atheta > Atheta pasadenae. The sequence goes on from JARJDS010046124.1 coordinate 7,176, forward strand.
ACACGCGTGAGAAGAGATTGTGACATCGTACAGATAGCAGGATTGTTAATGTTAAAGATTTGTACAAGTAAAAATCAAGTACCGTTCATTACTTACACACCAATGCACAAAATGGCGTGTGATGTCTTTGATCATGTTGAAATGCTTTAAAGTTTGTAAAAAAAATACTCACTTATTGCACGGTTTTACAGTGCGTTACATAACAAAAAAAAACGAAGTATAAGTGGTGCGAATCTGCCAATAGTTTGTAAATATATCGTGATTGATCACACGCCATTTTAGGTTAATGGTGGTTGTTATGCGATGATGATGATAATGATGATAAAATGGAAGCACAAATAGTTGTTATTAAGATATCGGTTAACTAAGTGATTGCAATGATGATAAATGATAAAATGGATTTTGGCCTAAAGTGAAATCTTGTAGACTATAAATGTAATCAACCACACACTGAACAACGATTTATATAGCGATTTTAAAGAACTAAATAAGAATTTAGTTTGTTTTGCAGCCAGGCAGCAAACGCGCGACGACAACAGCACAGCGGTTTTGGTTTGGTTTTCGATTTGCTTGAAATACACACAGTTTGGTTGATTTCGTGATTTTGCGCTGTTTATCCCTTGTCTTTGACCATTACCACGTCACCACCACTCGCACACGATTTTTACCTACAAACAAATAAAAAAAGTGAATACAGAACACAAACAACAAAAACCTAACAAAACAAAAATTATTACGTATCACTAAAACTCTCTCTTTAAAACGAGACTTAACTCTTTGTGTGTTGTGTAGACCTCTTAGTATAAGTGTAATATAGTCATATTCCTATCGGTTACTTTCTCTAAGTGTGTAGCTGTTGTGTTGCGAGACGATGTCCCAGTTGGTCCTTGAAAACGACAACATACAACATTAAAACATGATTTTTGAGGGTTCATAAGATGAGGTTAGGATGGAGGGTGTGTTGGGACTCGTGACTGGGATGTCGTCTTTACCCGGACGCGGCCAGAGTGCGCGCGTCCAGCCCATACATTGGGCCATAGCTCAAATATTGTTGTGACGAGATGCATTCCATTTATTAAACCAAAAAAGCAAACCACTGATATTCTATATACATATTTATATCTTCATCCGAGACTCTTGTGACTTTGCGAGTGTGCGTAAGCGCATACCAAGGAAATGCCCATTAAAACATATATCTATCTGTTTTCATAAATGATAATGGTGGTTATTATTATATATAAACGAGTGCAAAAGTTATATGTACAGAGGTTATAATTATTAGGAAGTACAGTACCTCATAAAACTGTAATTCATGCAATAACTTATTATAAGAAAGTTCTTATTACAATATACATACCTTAGCTTTTAGCGTAAGTGGCAAAAACCAAACAAAACCAACCATGAAACGATGTTTCAGACTCACAAACTGACGAGCGATGACTTTACGCGATGATTTTAACACATAACACTAAGAAGCGTTGCGCAGGGTGATAATAAACGGCCATACTTCCACGTTTTAACTATTATTTTAAGGTTAAGAACATAACAAGCATGATTTCTGTGACGTGATGGCGTGTTGCATCACGTAATGGCCGCGACGCATGCGTACACCTTGTTGCAACGCTGTCAGCGCCATGATGCGAAGTACTGACTGTTGCAAACTCGGCTTCTAAACAAACTTTTGAATGTGATCGTTGTGATCATTCAAAGGTGTAAATGTAATGTAAACACTTAGTAGTGACATATCAGCAGACGAAGAGCCGAAAATGTGACGATGCATCGTGCGATTCAGAGAATAAAGTCACGTTCGTTGATTCCTAACCTACAAATCCCAGCAAAACACAAACGATCAGGTCCAATATCCCAGTAATGCTTTCGAACGCGACATTATTTAAACATTAAACGCATACTTAACTTAATTATTAACTCTCTATCTCTTTTATTACATTAATTACATTAAATTTAAGTCGTATATTACGGTATCCCCTATTATCTATTATATTCTCATTCATTGCGCATAAAGAATACATTAATTACCCATAAACGATATGTATGTATTATTCAATTGTTAATTAATGTCATTTTCTTTGCTTATTGTCCAGTGTCATAATGGTAAACAAATTTGTGTGTATTAATTGTCATTTTTAATCTCTATAAACGAAGTAACAAACAAAAGCAAAACAGATAAAACAAATCGGCCCTCGAAAGGGGGCGGTTTGCAAGTTATAAATATTATGAAGAAAAAACTAATTGACGTTAGTTGTTGTTAGTCAACTTATAAAAGTAGGAATATGTTTTCATTACAATTACGAATTACGATTACGACTTTCGAAGGCGATGCGAATTTACAACAAGATGGCGGAACATTAAAACTACAATGCTACAAACGCGCGCAAAACAAACATAACCAAAAAACAAACCAAATGCAAGCAACAATCATATTACGATAGATTACAAAGAGTTGTTCTTCGACGAGTTAATTGTTTCGACGAGCGGCGTTTACACCCATCACTGCTTTACTCTTTATGGACTTTACGCTTTTACAATTGTGTAATGTGTAATGTCGAGGAGGCACACAGACATAACCTAAAAACCTATAACTAAAAAACCACTGAAAAGAAGAGACTGTTCATTTTTTGGAACGTGGTTTATGTGGTTTATAGTATTGTAGCAAAATTTATACAAGTCTACAAATAAAAAACACAAAAACCCAACGCCGGGTTCGAACAAGCTCGGTTCAAAGGTGTTGAATGCTACATACAAGATTGTAAAAGAAAGGTCTCAGCTCGTTACTCGTTAAGTTTCACGAAGAAGAAGTGTGCTCGAAGAAAGGGTGAATTATTGTTGGCACTGGACACGAGCAAAACTCTATATCTAGTATGCATGTTTAATTGAAATTTTGTATAAAACGAAAAATACTAATATAAATTCAAATCGGCATCACAGTGTTTATACCGAAAACAAATGCAAAAATATAAGAAAACACGAGCGTAACACGATTTTGCGATACGATGTAAAATTGATGAAGAAGGAGAAGATACAGGATACAAGAACTTTCGAACAATTGATGAGAAAATGAACGAAACAATCGAATCAATCCAACAAAATGTCCGCTTTGGCAGTGACTTAAACTGATATTGCACATACGAAGAAACGAAATTTTAGAAAAACTGAAAACAAATGAGGAGACAACCTTTTGAAAATGAGTATTGTACAATGACGAAAATTCCAGACTAGTTGGTGTAATGCAATGCAATATTTGTACTTTTCCATGTTGACAGAACTCAATACAATAAATTATAAAAACTTCATTACCACTAATATCAAATTACAAACGTTTTGTTTATTTTTGGGCCTTGCTTCTTCCACCTTGCGTATCTAATTATTTTTTGGAATTGTTTAAATTTAGGTTTGTACTTTCTTTTTTGTTGTTTCTAAGAAGAGCGCTTTTCTTTCAACTGCGACGACTAAAAAATTGCTTGTATCTCCTCTTCATATTATCCAATTCTCACGTTCTAATTTTTCAATTATAGCCAAAGAGTTGCTTTTAAACGTATGACCAAATTTAAAGCACAAAACATCCCCGAAGTATTTTATTTTGGCCTTCAAAGTTGAACAATTTTTTGATTTTTTGAGATTTCGTTATGGAAAATTGCTTGTATCTCCTCACCATATTATCCAATTCTCACGTTCTAATTTTTCAATTATAGCTAAAGAGTTGCTTTTCAAC
>JARJDS010046155.1:0-11572 GCA_030264155.1 Atheta pasadenae
CAGAATTTAATGAAATAAATTTTATAGTGTTCTGTATTAATCACTTGTCAATGTATACTAAAATTTAATTAGTTAATAATTACCGTAATGCTTTAATTAATTAATAGGTGCACAGTAGTACAAAACAAAAACCCGACTTGTAATGGCAATGATTTACTAAAATAGCTGTCAAACTAATAAAAACAAAGATACAGCATCCAACAAAAATGGATAATATAGTTTATTAATTATACTTTAATATCCCAAAAAGCGATTTAATTTAAAACATACAGATTTTGTGATATAACCTTTTAAAAAAAAATTATTTTAAATTAAAATTACCATCCAGTACAATTCTTGCATAAAATTATCAATATCTCTAGTTAATATTGACAGAATTTAATGAAATAAATTTTATAATGTTCTGTATTAATCAATCGTCAATGTATATTAAAATTTAATTAGTTACTAATTACCGTAATGCTTTAATTAATTAATTTTTCTTCATAATTATCCAGACTTGTAACAGTTTACTAAAAACGCTGTCAAAATGTTAATAATAAAGATACAACATTCATCAAAAAAGGATCATATAGTTAATTAGTTGGACTATAATCTCTCAAAAAGCAATTTAATTTAAAACATATACTTTTGAAGATACAAGCTTTGAAACAAAAAAAATAAATGAAAATTTAAAAAAATTTAAGGAATTAAAAACAAAACATTATTTTAATTGCTGTAATTATTATTTAAATGTCACTGGTGCTTTATATAATAATATTGTGTTTTAATTATTTAATTATACTTAACAATAATATTCATATTTTGTATTGTTTTGACTTAAAATATAAAAAAATGCTAGAACAGAGTAAAAAAAACACAAAATAATTACAAATTACGAAATATGTATTACAAATAACAAATCTAAATATTATGATAAATAAACCAAAATGGATCAATAAGTAATTAAATAGTGACAAAGATAATCTAATGAATCATGTATATTCCTCTGGATATTTTCCAAAGCGTGCAACACCGAATTGAATTATTAATTTCGTAAATACGTAATAAATAACTTTATTGGGGTCTAATAATTCGATTGATTCGCTAGAGCTAGAGCTAGATGATTAATGATTACGATTTATAATTAAATCTTACCTCCGGATTCATATCGTAGAAACATTTCACAGTAGACCACATCGTTTCGCAATCATCTGCACCTATAGGCGCTGGATAATTTCAAAGCAAAAACAAAAAACAACAGAATTAAATCAGAGTTAATAAACAAACGTCAAAAACAAAACAAAACAAAACAATTGATTGGTTTAACGTTTACGTACTGTTTGCTGCACAAGTTGTAATTGCGTTATTCATTAAAGCTCCAATATCCGGTGGTAAAACTCCTAATAAAGCTTCTGCATCAAAACGTCCATCATCTAATATCTATTATTAAAAAAAAACAAAATTTAAATTTTTTATAAAATTCAAATTTTAATTGTATTGCCATCTACATTTGACATTTGTAAGTTTTGTAAGTTTGCTACTAAAAACTTAAAATAATCATATGTAGATGGCGCTATAATTTTTTTTTTAAATAAATTAGTTAAATTTAATTTTTAAATTACAGAATAATATTTATTAACAAAAAACGATAATACTTAAAAATTACCATTGACGTTTCTTCAAAAATACAACGTAGATAACATTTAAATTTACGATCTTCAGAAAATATCCCTTTCACTGCGTTTGTAATATGATCTGCAACCCAAATGACATTAAAAAAAAACTATCTTTCCTTCACCGAAAAAAAAACATGATACGCAACCACTGATGTGGGTTGGTATAAATATATCCCATAAATATCAATATGCTTCGACGATTTGAGCGATAAATTTTAGTTGGGGTTTGAATATTTGAAGCTCAAATATTTGTATCTAATATTATGACAAGTTTCGAGTTTCTTGTTATAAGTTCTCCCTGGCGTTTACGTTACAAAGCTCACAACTGCAATAAATCTACATATTCATAAGTTGAGCACGACTATACAAGTAAATATTGTTGTTATAGCTGTAGGGGTGGTTAACTCGTCTTATAATCAAATTTCACGAAAACGGAAATACGCAAACTGCTACAAATCCGACGATATTGAGATTTAAAGGAAAAATTCAAGATTTGAAATTTAAAGAGTTAAAATATTTAAATATTAAATGTATAAAATATAAAATATAAAATAAGTGTTATATTTTCGGAGTAAATTAATTAAAAGTTAATTATTACGAATTATTTTGTATTGTGGCGCCATCTATTGTGATTGATTTAATTAAAACGTACCTTTGTCCACGCCAGTATCGCCAACACAATGTGCGTGTAGAACATCCCCTAATTCGCGTAATGATTCCGGAACTTCAGCTGTCATCTAAGTAGAAAACCAAAGTAATCAAAGCCAACTTTTACGTATTCAAATTAATTTAATTAATGTGATAATTAATTAATTTATCAACTTTTTATTATTTCTTTTATTTTTTATTGTTGGTTTGTAATGTGTGCTTGAGAAAATAATTAATTTAAGCATTGCGAATTTATCTGGAATTTTTTATTTGGATAAATTGCACTTTAACTCATACTTAAGTACAATTTACTAAGTACTTGTGCAATTTCATATTCTTGTTATAATCACTAAATGTGTTGGCAAACTTTAAGTTTTCGCAGAACTTAATGAGCGATGAGGAAATAATTTTGTAATTTTACATGCAAATTATAAGAATTTTCACTGTTATATATTTATTAAAAAAAAAATTCCAAAAAATGAATCAAAGTAAAACACTTCTTCATTAAAAAATTTTGTTATTTTGTTTTAAATAATTTTTTTAAATATTTTTAAATTTTTTACTATAGGCAACTTTTATTACAGAATTTAAATTTTAAATTTTATATTTTAAAATTTAGTTTCTAAATAAGAGTATAATTGTAATTTATTATATTTATTGTTCTATAAAATTATTTATTAATTGTTATATTAATTGTTAACATTTTTTTAGTGATGAGAATTTGGTTGCCTATCAAAAAATAACGAAATTATCCCCCAAAATCATTAAAAACCTTAAATTGTCTTAAATACTTACTGCAAATGGTGATAAAACACACACAGTTATAGTAATCCATATTGAATGATACATTTTACCACAATTTATGAACAATTAATATTTAAACGAACAAATTTCTTAACAAAAACCTAAAATTTTCCGATTTTCCAAAAAAATCTTAAACTAAAATAACTAACAGTGTAAGTTATGACTTTAACTTGTCAATACTTCACGTAATCTTATTTATATAAACCTCATTGTTCATATTTTATATTCTCAAACATTAAAAAAAATGATTAATTATTATTTTTGTATGCAACCCAACAAGCATCTATGCAAAGCATCTATGTAATATGTAATTACTAAACAAAATCTCGGTTATTTCTTATAACTAACTATGTATTGCGGTAATTTAATTATAATATGTAGTAATTTTTAATTTATTAATAATATATTAAGTATATTATTATAAATCTTTATTATAATATGCTTTTACAGAAAAAAAAACAACTTAAAAGTAACAAACAATAATTATATTAAAGTTTAAAAAAATTAGGAATTGAATTAAATTTTACTATGGAAAGAAAGTTACCATCTGGTGATGGTGTTTTTTTTTTTTTTTTTGAATTTTTTTTAAGGTGTTTACGTGTTTTAACGTGTTGTTGGTTGCATACCTTATTGTTCTATAACCTAAAAACTTAAAATCTAAATATTTTGGTTTTACGTTCAACTTTTCAAATAAAAAAAAACGTTCCAAATAAATTTTATTGTTATTTGTATACACAAAATATAGGCAACTTTATTAACAAAACAAAATATTAAAATTAAAAAATTATAATAATTTACTTACAACACCTATTTTTATTAAAAATTTAAAAAAATACCTTTAGAGATGTCTACTTTATCATCGCAATTATTCATCATGACATTTCCCACCTCTTCAGGAAAATATTTTCCAAGACAAATAAAACATTTAATCATTTAAATTTATTCCACTGATGTAGAATGTCAACTGTATATTTTATAATTACAATTGCGTACTCACGGAATACTGAACAAAGCCGTAGTAAATTTAATTAAATTGTAGTTGACCATTGTGTCTATTGTTGTCACTTATTTGCACTTTAAGTAAACAATACGTTTCCTATTTATACATTCCTACAGTTGTACTTTCACAATTTGCTTAATTGTTTAATTGTTGAGCAATTTTTCTAAAGATATAACTTACTAATCAAAATAAAACAAGATATAAACATTTATGAACACGGAACATTAAAAAATTATGGTTTTGGGATGATACAGTGACAGTTATACCAAAGTATAAATTATAAAACGATTAGAGGTACATTAATATGAAATAATACTATGGCATTAATGTTATTAACTATTATTATCAAATATACGAGCTTTGTGCCTTGTGCTTTGTAGTAATTTTATTGTTTTAACCTAAAAAAAACAACTAATCAATAAAAGGTTAGGTTATTTTGATTTTTTATTGCCAAACATAACCATGTTTTGTTTATTTTTAGCGTTACAAGCGTTACAAGTTAGTTGATGTTCACACACTTATAGTTGTTGTTTTGTTTTGCGTAGATTAATCAAAGTGACGTGACAAAGCACAGTGTTTAGTGATGTGTGACACATGACATGTTAAAATCACAGAACATATACAATTGATTAGTTTTATAGTTTTTTTTAGTTTTCTAATTGACATTTAGCCTTTTAATAACATAACTGTTTTGTGTTTATTATTTGTTGTAGGCAACCCAACTTACACAAAACTTTTAAAAGTTTTTTGGAAAACAAAATTAAATTAAAAAAAACAATACATATAAGTAATGTAATTATTGTTTGTTTAATTTATATATTATTTATTTCAATTATACACACCTGGTTTTCTTTATATATGCATTTCAAAACATTAAAAAAAAAGTTGCATCTAGCGCCATCTATCTTCAATATATTAAATTACAAAAACTAATATTTTTAATTTAAATACATTAAACTAAAAAAAATAAACTTTTCTAAAACACAAACACACAAAATTAATTAACAATAAACTTAATTAATGTTTATGATAATTAAACAATACTTACGTCTTCAATTAAATTATAAAAACATCTAAGTGTCATAATTGCAATATCTGTTTCGTTTTCAACTCGAAGATGTTTGCATTCTTCTACATTTTTGTCATTAATCGGCAAAACACCTTCAAGAAATTGATTCACTACTTCATCAACCAAAACGCCATCTTTTAACTAAAACCATAACCAATTTTTTTTATTTTCTTTCCTATTAAAGTTAATTTAAACAAAAGGAAAATACTTACAAGACCAATTGCCACATAACAACAATACAAATAACTTTTATAATTAGCTTCGTCTTCAGAACCAATTAATGGAAATTTATTATCGCCTCGAATTCTTTTAATAAATTCTACACAAAATATTAAATTAAAAAAATTAAAAAATTAAATAAAGAGAAATAAATATTTACGAATATCAGTGTTTGTTTCCTTTGAACATTTCGTCAACAATTCTTCACTGAGTGCTTGATATTTGACTGGAATTGTAAAACTCTAAACAATTGAAACAAAAAAAATAACAAATTTTAGCTTTAAGTTTTTAGTTTTTATTGTGTAACGCCATCTAGTGCCTAGTTAAAGTACTGAGCACACAATTAATACTTACAACGACATAACTAACTAAATAAAACAAAGAAATTACGACAAAAAATTGTTTAAACATTTTGTTACAAACGTATGTATACCACAACTTTAAAAACGTCAAACTCAGTGGTATATATTATGTTATATACTAAAATACAAGTAATTAAATATTAATTAATAATTCAACACGAACAAGTCATAAATAATGAAAACAAAGTTGTTATTTCTACATCATTAGTTTAATAATTAAAACAATTATGACAAATTTAAGAATAAATTATTTTCATTACCACCAAATTACCACAAATTTAAAACAAATGAAACTATTACATAAATTATTTTATGTATAGTGAGTTGCCTATATTACAAAATTTAAAAAAACATTTTAAACGCAATTGAATGAACAAGAAAACTATAAATAATAATAAAAAACACATTAAATATTATTATTCTTGTTTTTATTTTTGAATAACTTTAAATTTATCGGTTCAAGGTAGAAATAAAATTTAATTCTTTGAAAATAAAACACATAACGCCATCTACGATCAATAAGGTGTACTAAAAATTTTTAAAATAAAAAAAACAAAACAATTAAAGTGGAAGTTTTTTTTTATTTAAATAAATAAGAATGATTGAAACATGTTCACAATAATAAATAAAGTAAAATATTAAAATCACTGATTACATATTTTGTTTGTTTCGTGGGTTGCCGTCAAAGTTTAGAATTGCAGTTTAATAGAGGAAGAAATGGCTTTTCTGTAATAAAAAAAAAACCAAAAAAACATTAATTGTTTATAGTTAAATGTTTAATTATTTAAATAATTATGTACGTACGTCCTCAACATGTTCGTAGAAGCATCTGACCATCTTCCAGGCGGACTCGATGTTGTTTTCCCCACGTTCGTTCTTGCACGCGTGCAAAGGTTTGTTGTAGATTTCCTGAAGACCTTCAATCAATTTCTCGGCCACATCTTCGTGGAAAACCCCATCCTTGAACTGTAATTTTAAATAGTATTAAGTTACGTTAACCTAACCTAACTTACGCTTTAATTTTCGGTGAAAAGCAAAGAAACGAGGTTAAGTTCGTTAATTAAAACAACGAATACTTACAACACCAGCATGGGCAAAGGTGCAGTGGGTGTATGGCTTGTATTTGGTTTCATCCTCGGAACCGACAGCCGGAAGCTCAGTGGCTTGACGCATTCTCATGATGAATTCTATACAAACGGAATTTTAGGTTAAAAGATTAATTTTAATTAGCATTAGTGATGATTACCAATGTCGGTGTTGGTTTCCTTGGAACACTGTTCCAAAGTTTCCTTAGCAAGAGCTTGGTATTGATCGGGGATGGTCCAGGCCTACAGAAATAATAATGTTAACAATACAATTTTTAAAAGACTAGTGGCGCCATCTATGAGTTAAAGGTAATATTAATAATACATATTTGGGAAAACTTACCAAGGCACAACCGACAAAAGCGGCGAACATTAAAGTTTGCTTGAACATGTTGGCAATTGTTTGTTGTTTGCGATTTGTTAGCAAAGAGCAGACTGTGCCAAAACAAACGAAGCTCTTCGTTTATATACGCATTCGAAATCACCGTTAATTGCTCAAGATGTTGTTTACTATTCGGTATTTTATTCAAATTATTGTTAAATTATTTTTTTAAGTATTAAAGGATCATCTATTATGGAGTGCGAATCAAGGCCAATGTTAGCAACAACAAAAAATGGCTGATATGGCGCGGCGTGACAGCTTGACCCTCGCATTGAATTCTGGCTGGAACGAAGAACACTTTACATACTCGTTCAACGAACGCGCGTACAAGTATAACGCATGATTGATCATGAATTAGTGTCAATCAATCATACTGATCTATCTGCTCAATGCTATAAATTTATAATTTTGTTTTTCTAGTTGAAGAGTTCACGATTTGGAGTTTGCAAGCGTTTTGAAGATTTTAAAACGCGAACAAAAAACGAACAGAAAGTCAATAAACTTTTAAGAGATTTTTTTAAGTTGGATGAGGATATTAACAACAATAAATCACAGAGTCACGATTTAGATTTAGATTTAAATAATTTTTTTTCAGTTGATTTTTTGATTTTTTCTTAAGTGAAAGAGCAATAAACTTAATAACCTTAGAAATTAATTTAGTTTTAGGTTAAATTATTAAATTATTAAATAAATAGTAGTAAAAAGTTTAATTTGTGGTTTTAGGTTATATTTTAATATTTTTTTAGGTTAGGTTTTAATAAATTTTAATTTTAATCAAAAATTTAATTTACTTATTCATAAAAATTAAAATTTTATTTTTATTTTGTCTTAAACGTTTCAAAACGTAAAAATAAAATTTAAAAAGACAAAGTTGTTTTGTTTTTTATGATAAAGTTAGGCAACCCAAAATACACAAACTTATAATAATCAAAGAAATAAAATTAATTTTTTAAAGTTTAACTGTTTTTATTAGTTTTTATAGTATTTTAATTACCAATAAAATTATTAAATGTTAAAATTAAATTTAAATACTTAATTTATGCTTTAATTTGTTTTGAAAAATAGGCAACTTTACATGCATCTAAACAAAATAATAAAAAAATAAAATCAAACATAAAAAATGGTGTATAAATACTAAAAATGCATTGTTATATTTATAATATATTTAAATCCAATTAAAAACTTTTAAAAAATACTAAATATGAAAACACAAAGTTAGGCAACTCATTATGCATCAAACAAGTAAAATTAAATATTTACAGAATATTACTTAACAATCTAATTTCTTATGTTTAACAACATTAAAATATATTTAAAAAAAGTTTTTGTTAATACTTAAAATGTTGCATGAAAGATTAAAAAAAAAAGATAGGCAACCCAATATACTACCAAAACCAAAAAATTTTAAAAAATTAAAAAAAAAATTAAAAAAAAACAAAATTAATTATTTATAGTGCGTTTTATTATCAATCAAACATTTTGATACATTTTAATAACAATTTTACGACATGACAAACATAAAAAAAAAAATCATCAGCTTGCAATAAGTTCCCTATTGACTGCAAATTGGTTGATAAAAAACGTTGAAAAACATTGATTAGTATTCTACACGCGCTGTAACACTAACTCTTACACAGCCACGCCATGATCCCCTGGAAAACTTTGCGCTTCACGCTAAATTCAACACATCTCTGGAATAATAGACACGCTAGACATCCAGGCGAGTCCTGCTGGCCGCTGTCGTCAAGATTAAATTTAGAAATGCAATTTGCGCTGTGTCATATTGCACATTGCAACATAATCTTACAACTCGTAAAATGTTCAACATTTTCCAGAACATACTACTAATGAACAGCAATCACAAACTCCATAAAATCCATAAACTCCATAAAGACGATCAGCTGATTGACGTGATTTGTTCATGGGTAAAATTGCAATTTAAAAAATGCCAAAAACAAAAGAACCGTGCTTGAAAATATAGGTTAGCATTAAAGAATTAAAGAATTAAAGAATAAATGTTATAATCCATTGTGGTAGTCATCATGTGTCGTAATAACGTTCATTGTTTTAAGGCAAGTCAAATTTCTGCAACAAAACATGTCATTGAATTATAACTAATTATTAATAATAATGTACTTGATTATAAACGATTATAAACAATTATAAACTTAAAACTTACGTCAAGTGTTTTTGAGTAAACGCATTTCGATAGTTTGTATACCAATTCGTGTTGTTCCGGATCGTGCTCCACTAAAATCATAAATTAAAAAAATTGTCATTGTGTACATTGTGCACGACATAACTAATAATATTTAACTACATAAAATTGTTTATGATTAATGATAAATAGTCACAAAAAAAATTAACGTTGCTATTAATAAAAACATCCTTGGATTCTTAACAAATTATTATTCTAATTAAAAAAATGCGTAATATTACCTTCTTCCATACACTCACGGATTGGTTTCTCAAAGACTGGAACTAGTTTTTCAGGGATGGCTTCAATTAAAGCTTCGACGTGGATTTTACCGTCAGCGTGCCACTAAAATCACACAAATCCGTTCAAATCAGATCAAAATTTACTCAGATTATAAGGTTATGTTGTATTTACACAAAAAACTCGCACAAAACATGTGTTTATCTTAGTAAAAAACTGTAATCGTCGATAACGTGTAACTTTGATTAGTTATGACCAGATGGCGCTTGGTGTAAATGAAATTTAATGTAACACTGGTTGCGTATATTAAATTTGAATATGAACACTAAAAACAAAATATTTACCAAGTTCTCTTCGTCCATTAAACATTTCAAATACATTTTAAATGTTTCATCCATGGTGAATTCACCCTGTTTCGCATTGTGAATGTGCGATTCGTCCATGCCGGTGAGGCCAATGCATTTGTCACGTAAAATCTTCCATTTTGGATCGGAAAAGTCACAGGAGACAAACTGTTGCAAATAAAAACCAATCAAACAGAGTACATAAAATCATTCAATGTAGAAAAATAAATAAACAAATAAATAAACAAATAAACAAATGCAATACGTACCAATGCACATTGGATGAAAATGGCGGCAACCAAAATTACTTTCATGGTGATTTTTTGTAAATAACTTTCTCTAAACACAAAAACAATTGGTGTTTTTTTGTTGGTGTGTTGTGGTTGTAAACTGCAACAGTTGACAACTGATAACTTGTCATTCATAATCTTGGTATTTATACTAAAAAAAACTCAATGAAGTCATAACCACAAACTAACGCCTTAAACACACAATACTTTATAATATATAATTTTTCTCATTAAATTAATTAAACTTTGATAATGTTTGCAATGCTTGACTTAGGATAGTTGTGTTTAGAATGGTTTCAAGCGTAACCCTTAATTTGACAGCGGACAAATTGTATATTACTACATTGAGTGTGGGTTTCTGGCTAAAATTCTCGTGATTTTATTTTTAATGAACCAATTATTCTACCAAAATGCTTGCTTTTGATTAAACGTATACTTTATTTATTTTTTCATTCATATTTTGATGTTTTGGTCAACGTTTGTCACGTGTTTTTGTGTTTATTGCTTTTGTTTCGTTTACAATTAGGCAGATTTCATTACTAATGTGTTTTTTGGGTTGCCTAACTTCGAAGCGCAACGCTTAGTTGTTTAGCATTTACACATAATTTAAAACAATTAAGCTTTGTCCGAGCAAGTTTGATTGGTTTGAATGATTAATCTGGTCCATACAAAGGCACAACTTAATTTGAAGTGATCAATGGAACTTTAATCAAAGCTGGAAACTGCAAATCAGGTTTAAATTACGTATGGAGTTTGAACAATAAACTTTGAAACTATTTGATTGAAAGTAACGAGTTTTACATGAAAATATTGAGTTTTACGAAGTTTACGATTTATGATATTTTGCATCAATATCTTTTCATTTACGGAAAACCTTTTAGCGTAGAAAGCAGTGCGATGCGTTGGGAAAAGCCACATGTTTAAATTTATTGTATGTTTGGTTGCATATGATAACTTATTATGCCCTTAGATGCAACTACAAAGCAATGTTTCTTCATTTTATTATTATTCTATTCTACTACTAGAGATCAAGTTCAACGCTGATTCGACGCTGTTGTACGCCAACGTTGTTTGAACAAATGAATAACAGTTGCGAGTGCGAGTGAGAACCACCAAACAACTGTTTCTATCGCAGTCAGTTACATTCAACAAATGTGTTTTGTTTTACAAGTTTTGAAAAGTTCATCGATTATGAGTCATAATGTGCATTATTTTCCGCGGATTTTTTTACTACTCAAACTCAAAAATTACCCAACTTTGATAATAAAAATAAA
>JARJDS010046197.1:0-15630 GCA_030264155.1 Atheta pasadenae
ATATTTTAATAAATTAACTTGATTTATAATTAAAATAAATAATATAACAAAATATAATTTGTAATTTTAATAAACAATAAATATGAAACCTAATAAATTAATGAGTTTACTCAACTATTAAAATTCTCTATCCACATTGTATCCATAATTCCAATCTATTCATGTTTAATATGAATACGTGTCATAATATACATTACAATGTAGTTTAATAAGTGTAATTTATTAACGTTGGCCTACTTAACTATTATTTACACATCGTCGCAGCAATGTTCGCTTCTCCTCATTGCGCTTCTTTATTATTTATAATTTATTATTTTGCTTTTACAATTACTACTAATAACCTAACTTTTTATTACCCAATAACTATCAAGAAATGTATCAGTAAAAATTGATTTATTGAGTTGGCAACTATCGCACGCAATTGTTGTCGTTTTGTATAGTTTGTATTTATTAGAAAATCGTAAATCTGGACGTATGTGTTCATTTTTCGTCGACGCATCACATTGGCAAACAACGTCAAGCAAGCAAACAAATTATCGATTTGTTATTCCTGTTTCCAACACGGCAAGGATTTACATTTGCATACGTTGGTGTGTGGATTTTAGTGAATGTAAATAAATGATTGATTGAAATTGAAACAATTGCCATTTGCAAAACGCAAAATTCCGGACGCAAGGCATCGAAATATTTTACAAATTAATTACGTTGATTGACGATCTGAACGATTTGGTTCCGCGTCGCATTCTGCATATCGCGTCGCGTGTTTGAAACGACACAAAATATAATAGAATATTGATTTCATGTTATTAGAGTGCAGTAAATTGTGATTTTGAATAAATTATGAATCAAATGAAAATTACATAAATGAAAATTGATAATTAAAAATTGTTTATATGTTAATGAATTTAATATTTATAATATCCAAGTAAATTTGGTTGCATACCTTTAATAATTGTGAATGTAAAATGACATGTTGGTTGTCTACGTTAAAGTAACTATATGCTCGTAATTCGGATTTATTTCAATAGTTTCTTAAATTTAAATTTAGTTTTATTAAATTTAATTTAATAATACACCATGTAAATTGCGAGTATAAAAACCGAACTAATTGACACAATGAAACCACCACAGGTGGCGCTAGCTGTGTTTCAAGTTGTATCACCTGCATATCCAACTAAACTATTCACCAACGCTGAGTTTATCAGACACACCATCACCGCACTGAGTAATGGATGCAACACAAACCTTGAGCCCCGTCTCGCCACACCCGCACTAGACAAAATATCCTTGGATTCAAGATTGCCCCTTGTGACCTCTTCCTGACAGCGTCCAATAGAGTCAAAATCTAACTCGCTCATTGGCCGGCCGTTGTACTCCATCGGCGAGATGCAATAATTGCGATTTGTAAACTCATACGCACTATCATTAGTCAAAGGACCTTCGAGTAGTGTGTGAATATGGCAATCACAAGGGAAATGATTCCCAATCACCGTTAGTCGATTAACAGCGAAAAATATTGCATCGATTTTAGGTATGTCTAAAATATGATTTCCTTGAAACTTCAAATTCCTTATCCGTTGATCCGGAGTAAAAATCAACTCCTGTATACCGTCGATTTTATTATTTAAAAAGTTCAAGTTACCAATCTGGCTCACCCCATCAAACCCGCCGGGTCTGATAATTCCCAAATCAGATTCTTGTATTGACAAAGTTCCAATTTGTGATAAACCTCTGAATGTACCATTTTTCACACCTGGTAGATCCATGTAGGCTAGTTTTAAATATCCGATGGTATCAAGTCCATTAAATGCATCCGGTTCGATAATTCGTATTCCCGATGGTAAGGATATTCTTTCCACAGTTGATAATCCACTGAATGCGTTTGCTTCGAGTTTAATTAAGGGATTATTAGTAAGTATGATTATTTTAATGTTTGTGGTTCCGGCGAAAGCGTAGCACTCAATTTTTTTAATTCGATTGTGACTTAAGTAGATTGATGTGATGTTTTGTAGGCCAGCGAAGGAGAATTGCGCCACTGATGTGAGAGGCGTTTGTTGGATGGAGATCTCCCGCAACCGAGGTAGGCCGCGGAAGGCGAAGGGTTTGATGATCGATATGTTGTTGCCGTCCAGCGAGAGCTTCTTCAACGCTTTTAGGCCGGCGAAGGCGTCGCTGCGGATCAGCGGGAAGTGGTTCCGCGTCAACGACAAGTGCTCTACGGTGGCTGGAAGAAGCTTAACGGGTATCTCAGTCAATCCGCCCGAGTTGCACAGCACCTGACAACAGACAACAGAGGATTTCAAAGGATTAGTTTAATCTTGGTGTGAGTGGGGATTTTATATAAAAAATTTACATTTTAAAGTATGTTTTACGTTTGTTAAATATTAAAAACTAGCTTCTAAATATTATTTTAAAATTCACACTGTTAACATTTGGTGCAAAACAAAAGTTAACATTTTTTATTATGGTGAGTGGCAGTTGTTTTGTGCATTTTCAAATCAACATAGTAGGCTTTAATTGTTTTTTGTTGATTCATTTGTTTTTTCACATTTGAACATAATCTGTCAGTGCAAATCATCGAACGAATAAGTGAGTAAGAGTTGTTAAATCACTGTTTAATTAAAACAAAGAAGAGTTAGGTTCTAAGTACATTGCTATAAGTAACCGCATATTATTGGTATTATTATAAACTAATTTTGGTTGTGAATTTCACTCACGTTTGGTATTTTAAACTCTAAACGAACATGCCACCATACATTGGCATATAATTACATAACACGCTCGGAATTTGCGACGTTTAACGACTTTCCGCATTGTTTGAAACACCCAGCCACACAATGTAGACGCTCACATGAATATATCAAGCTACTTGCGGCGTAATTCAATTTCTCAGTTTCGCAAACTTAATAATAATTGATCTGCATGCGGCGCTAAGTAATCAAGCTGTTTAGTTTCTAATTATAGTCAAACTGCAGTCACTACTCATACGAGAACAGCTAGGCTTAGTATGCATTCACATTCTCATTCTTGTTCACATTATCAAAACGTTAAATGCTGATTTTAATCAGAGTGTTTACAGTTTTAGTTTGTACACAAGTTCTTGCACAAGCGCAGGTGACCAATTTGATTTAATCGAACACGTAACAATTACCAACACGTTATAATCCAGTTAGAAATTATTTATCAACTTAATCTATTAAAACAAATGTTAATTATTAGTAAAATTATGTGTTTTAAACAAACACTTTGTATTATGTGTTATGTGTTCCATTCTTGACGTTGAAGTCTTAGGGCAATGAGCAGCAGCTTGGTGTTAGCAATTGATTTCTACGGCTGTCAAATTCTAATGCGCTAAATGCATTTGCAAAGTCAGGACGTGCTTTCAGCCCTCTCTTCAACAATCCTCCGACAGTCGCAACATTATTACACTGAAACTTTAACGCTTAAAGGCTTGATGCGCCTCGAATATCTCACGGACTCAAAGCTCAGTGGAGACTATACGCTTTCAGTTTGTTTGAAATTCTCGACGCGTTTGGATATCAAAATCTAACCATCAGGATGAATTGGTATAGCTATCGACGGAAAACTGCGAATTTTCATTGTCGGTGTGCAGGCTGAAAATGAGGGCGGCGTCGCAAATGATAATTGACGTGTTTGATTAATTTCCTCTTTTGTTTACGGCGATAACCTCGTTTTGTTCTTCGTGCATCCCGCATTGAAATTAAGCGATGGCATTGAACAAGAGCAAGTACACGGATTTGTGGATTTTAAATCGATTGTTCTTTTTTGCGATTACTGTCCCAACAAAAACGTGTTAATCAATCATGAAATTCTGTACGTTTTTTTTCTCTATTTACAAAATTATTAAAAAAAAATCATCTTTCAAAACATTATTACTTTTAAAGAGTTTTTTTTTTAACTGAATAGTAATTATTATCATACACTAACCGCGCATTTACAAAGAATTAATTAGTTGTGGAAACGTTACTATGTTTTCTTTCTACAGAAATGCACAATGAAACGAATGAAACAATCATATCGGAACTGTAGTATTGTGAAATGTGAAATTCAACACAGAGGAGTGAATTTGAATGTGTGCTCGAACTCATTGTTTTCTCATTGCGAATCGTACAGGGAGTACTGTTGTGATGTTGAGTGCTACAAAAAGTTCATTAGGACTGCTAGAAATTGCGTGGGTTTTATTCTTGGCGTTCTGCAGCACACACTGAACCATGCAGGAAGAGCGAGAGGAAACGTGTTATTATTGTTTAGCTGTAAACTGAGATGAACAGTAAAATATAGATAACTGAAGAACACGTAATGCAAGGATATGTTTAGTCCTGGCATGTAGGAGGAGTGTTGTTGCGTTCTGTTGAAACGATGTTCAGTTGAGATGAATTCTGACGAGTTCAGTTGACTAGTTCTGGAGTAGACTCGTTCTGGACCAGTACGTAATGATGTAGTGTGATATCATGCAAAACACTATTGTTGGTTTTTGTTCCTCAATTTCACGTGTGTTTATTTCAAATTTTGAATATACCTCAGTGAATTCAGATAAAACAAAGATAAAAGTGGTAATTAATGGTTTGTACGTATTATAAGTTTAAAAAACAATTTCAAAAGTTTCTTGTTTAAAAAGTATAAACATACTATTGGTATTTCTTGAAAGTGTATCTTATAACTTCGGTAACTTTCCCAACAACTCACATATCTTTGCAATATAAGTTAGCGTCAGGGCATTTGCATTTGCATATTGAGATAATGTTAAAGGCGCTTGGTATCACCGCACTAGGTATTTTTTTTCTTCATGCTACACTTCACATTTGTCGTCTTTCATCTTTTCTTTTTTTTATTTTTTATTTTTTATTTCAAACCGGTAGTTCTGTAGCCCGGTTTCGAAAGTTTTCCCCAGCCACTTTCGCTCGAATTGCACGGTCAGGCGGCTTTATTTTCCGCGAAATTTCTTCGTTATGCCCACGTTATTTCTTCGGCTCGCAATACGAAAAACGAGAAACACTGATTGTTACTCGAGTGTCGCACGCGCCCTCGAGGCACTTCACTGCGACGCGTAATGCCAGATTGAAATCTTAACAGGTTCCCCGAGCAATGAGCACGGGACGGCTCGGGACAGATCCGGGAACGCTTGAAATGCCAGGTTCAGCGCCAAGACGTTGACGAATCGCAAGATGCGGATTTCTTTTTAATATGACTTGGAATTGAAGAACAAGAAAAGAAAACTTCATAAAACTTTCATTCTTCTAATTTGCGTTGAACGCAAGTAGAATCAAAATTTAACTTCAATCTTTTTTGTTTGTGTAAGACACAAATCTTGGTTAATTAATTAATTTTTTTTTGAAAACTGATTAAATTAGGTTTTTTATTTAATATTTAAGTTTACCTGGGTTTGTGATAAGCAAATACACTCGGGCGGGCAGCTTGGAGGGGTGGCAATCATTGAAAAGGCAGCAACTTGCACCAAAATTAGCGCTATCGAAAAGCGCCCGGTGAGGACGTTGACCATCTAGAACAAAAAAATTAATATTAAATACTGTCCTTACACAATGCTGCAGGATAATCAATTTTTTTTATTTATAAGTATTTTTATTTAACCTTCAAATGAAAATTAACATAATGTTTACGTTAAAATGAGCGGTCATTAAACAACATGTTTAATAATTAAAATAACATGTTGTTTTCCACCCTGAGCCATTAATTATTTAATTTTGTGCAAATTAATGCTGTAATCCTCTGGTCGGCTGCTAATGTTTTCCCAAATGAGAATTTGTTGTAATTTTAATGATCATTAAGACTGGTGTTTGACTTATTAATTATTCTCTGTATTTTTCCTGAATTAGGATTAAATTAAAAATATATATTTATTTATCTAGATAATAATAACAAATACGTGGAAACAATAGATATATCTATATTTTTAAAAACTTTGTAATATTTTAATTTTGAGGTTAGAATAACAAATTTATTTTAATGAACGTTCAAAACCTTTGCTGTTCTTAATCCGATTAAGTCTGTAATGAGCGAATAAACATAAAACGTTTTCCTTGATGTTTTTACTACTAAACTATGGCGGAAAATGGTCGAAGAGAAGAAACCTTGGCTGTGTGTGGTGCGTAGACCTTCAAAATCACCGAATATCTCCAAAAAAAAAACACAAAAAAAGAATTTCTTTCCGGAACGAAGCAAATAAAGACCAAAAAGCACACAAAAACAGTTGCAACGTGTGGAAAAAGAAGTCGTCGAGAAGTTTAATTACGGTTAACACTAGAATGTGCGAGTTATCCCTCCGACATGTAGTTAATTGCGAACGTCGTAAAAGAGGTGGACACCAAGGGTGGAAATCCCTTCTAATCCTCGCGAGGAAGCGAAAGGAACAAGTTTCTCAGAAAGCATCTCGGGACGTGTCTTGACACGGAAAGGAGAACCGGAAAGGCGGAAAGGACAATCCGTTGCTATTTCTGCTTTTACTTCATGTTAAGACATGTGATGTGACCCTCTGCTGCTACAACTGCTGGGGTTGCAACGAATGTCCTTCTAGACGTTGGTCGCTGTATTCCTATATAAATAAACCGATTGCGACCCCAAAACTCGAATGCAACCTATTTATTCTAATTACGAAACGTAATCGTTTCCCGTTTTCTCGGGTAAAATTTAGATTTATCCCGAGTACGTACTCTCGTTGCCAGCAAGCGTGCACATGCTGTAATCGTATATCGGGACTAATTGAGACGTCAGAATTGCCATTGTCATGGCATCGTCATTGAATGCATCTCAAGATGGCGCCACAGGCAAGACGGCACTCAGCGCAGCAGCCATCTTAGTAATGAAAAAGGATTCTTACACAAACAGATGTGAAGACGTCCATTCTATTGTGAAACTACTTAGCTCAATTCCGTGTGATTCTCTGTGTTCAAATGTGCTTCTACGTGCTCGACACGACTCGACGATAAACGTTAATTAGCGTGTACTACATGATTTTAATTAAATGCCACTTGAAAGTTTTTCTTCCACAAAGTGCGCTGCGCTTCGTAGAAATTTCAAGAAGGCAAAAAACATTACATTTACTCTTGCTGCTGGCGCGAATGTTGAATGCTGAATAATCTTGAATTATTCAAGCAGACTTAGTTTGGACGGGCTTGTATTTTCTAGCAAAATATATTTCTGTGAACACTATGAATGCTTTGCGGGTTTTGGACTTTACGGACTTAAGGAGATACACGTACAAAGGAGAGTAAATTAAATGTAATCTTTTACGGGGTGGATTTCGAGTATTTATAGAGATTGCAAACTTTAAGTGTAATTGAAATTTGACACTACAAATACTTAAATATAGTTGGTTATACTAACTACAGATGGCGACGTTGACTATAAACCTATTCTTGTTATAGATTATAGTTTATGGACAATTATCTTCAAGAATACATTTATTATTTTCATTTAAAAGATATCCAGTGCGGCAGATACATCCCATTTTACATCCTCTATCTGGACTCATACAAAACGAAAATACTCGATTTGGCCCGCAAATATTTATATTATTGTTGTAAGTGCAGAACATTCAGAATGTGATATACATTCTCCCGTTTTTGTTAAAAGAACAAATCCTTCCCTGCATTGGCAACCAACTACACATTGCATTGTACATGCCATCATTTTCGATGGGGGTGATGGGCAAACTCTTGGACACGCCGATCCACATCTAGTCCATTCTTCATTTTTTTTACATTTAAATGCTAATTTTCAGAAAAAAAAATTAATAATTTTAAAGTTATACCAAAATATAATTAAATACATACTTGTTTGACCTAATGAATTTTGTAGTTGAAGGAAGACTAGGAATGTAAAAATAAATAACTTCATTTTACTTTTGGTATTGTCAAAACGTGTGTAGGTAATAATGCATTTATCAACAACTCTACACGAGTACTTATACTTTTAGTAATGTTAAAATATGTTAGAATTTATGTTTATCTATACATAATCATGTTAATTTTACTTACGACGTAAGCTAAACTTATAAATATTTCTACTGATAAGTTTGATTTTTTTTAAATTTAACAAAAACAATAACAGAATTATTTACAAGTTATTTACATTCCTTTTATTGCGTCCCGTTTTTTTACTTGAATGATTTGAGCATATTCAATGTTGTATATGTTACATGTTTTGTTACATAAGATGTTAAAATTGTTTTCTTGAAACGATAAAAAATTATAAAATAATTGTAAACAAACAAAAATTATATGAAACATAAAATTGCACACGTTTTACATAAAAATTTTCGTCTGAATTGTTTCCGACTGTCTTTAATTTTGAAGTAATTTATGATACCGAGTGACTTCCAAGGAATTCCAGCACAATATTCAATGTTCCTACAACGTAGAAGTATTAAGAATGCAGAATTCTATGTCAGGATTTCTTTTAACAATTAAGTGCAAACTATGTGACAAATCTCGGAATTAATATTTTTATATAAGGTTTAATATTATACACATTTTTCAATTCCAAAACGTATTAATTTAAATACTTTTCTAACAAGCAATTAATAACCTAATACTTACAAAAAATGTTGGTGTACTGTTTAAAACGAATCAACCATCAATTAATTATAATTATTTAAAGAAAAAAGTAATGAACTACGTATAATATAAATTACAATGAGAAATATAAATAAACAAAACAAATTATTTATACGATATTTAAAATATCAGTGTACTTCCTCATTCAATAAAAAAATTGGTGTGTCGAATTCAATATTTTGCTTGACTAAATATAGAATAATAAAATAACCATAAATAATAATTTTTTTATATGCGTGATTTTTAATTGTTTAAAATAATTGTCTATATGACATTTAAATCACTATTATATCAAAGCATTACATTTAACGTATTGAATTTTTTATTTAAAAATTTTGAGCAGGTATATATAAATATGTGTTTTCTTCCAAATGCAACAGAAAAAAATTAAATATTTTTTTTTAAATTATTAAACATTAAATTCGAAATATGAAGTTATCACAAAGAAATTTCTTTTTGTGTTTATTGTGTGTGCTTTTTGTACAACAAACTGTATCGGGTAACTATAAATTATATATTAAATTTTGTAATTATATTGTCAACTATCATCTTAATAATATATTTTTTTATTCTTGCACCACGATCTTTTTGTTTATTGAATTTACGAAAATTATTTCTTCAATTACTTTTTTAAATTTATTATCATTTAATTTTAAAACAACATTTTTTCAGGAAACTGCCCGGAAAATGAAGTATTTGCCACTTGTGGATCTCTTTGTAAACCTACATGCGCAGATTGGAAAACATCACATTTAAGACCTTGTCCTCTAATGTGCTCTATGGGTTGTGAATGTATAGAGGGATATGTTCGTAGAGATAGCTATGGTCCTTGTATTTTACCTGAAAACTGCTAAATATCTTACTAAATTTCATTAATAATGACACAATTTATGAAAATGTATTGAAGTTAATAAAAACATTTTTGAATGGCTTTACATTTAAATATAATAATTTATATTTTATAGGTTATGTGTTTATGTTAAAGTATTAACCTATCTGTGGCATTTAAACCTCATACAATTAAAAAAAATTGGTGTGTCGAATTCAATATTTTGCTTGACTAAACATGGAATAATAAAAGATCCATAAATAATAATTTTTTATCAGCGTAATTTTTAATTTAAAATTTTCAAGCGAGTATATATAGATGTGACTTCTCTTCCAAATGCAACAATAAACAATAAACCAATTTTTTTTAAAATTATTGAACAATATTTTTAAAATATGAAGTTATCACAAAGAAATTTCCTATTTTGTTTATTATGTGTGCTTTTTGTACAACATTGTGCTTCGGGTAACTGCTTGCTTTCTTTAATTTTATTTATTATCAATTATTAAAATAAATTTAAAAAACTATTTCAGAAAACTGTGAGGAAAATGAAGAATTTACCTCCTGTGGAAATCCTTGTGATGTTACATGCGAAGATTTAAAATCACCACTTGCAAGAGGTTGTCCCTTAGGTTGCGGCCCAGTTTGTCTATGTAAAATCGGATATGTTCGTCAATATCAAGATGGTCCTTGTATTTTACGCGAAAACTGTTAAACTTCTTAATAAATTTAAGAAGTATTAATGTTAATAAAAACATTTTTGAATGGCTTTAAATTAGTTTATGTTTCGTTGGTATATTAATTTCTATTTTTAGGTTATAAACTAACGTATCAGTGGTATTTAAAACAAGATAAACGCTTAAAAATAAAATGGAAATAAAAATGAAATCTAATCAAAGCGAGTCAAGTGTTAACACCGGCAATAAATTGCGTTCGAATATTCATGCGAATAGCCGCGAGAGAAGTTCCAACACTCTGAACACAAAATATGGCAGTGGACCAAATGAAATCGCAATGCAACGCTGCATCGGGTGCATACTGCGTCCGCTAAGCCACCCACAAACAGGACCAACACTCCCCCAACGTAGATATTCATTTAAATGCGCGCAAACATATCCATGGGCATGCACATTTCCATGGGAATGCATTCGCCACACGTGTGTAAATTCCGCATTTATTGAAGTGCGGCCGAGTGTGTCACAATCTCACACAATGAATACTCATACCGGTCATACCAGTATGACTTGTACGAGCAGTCAACATGTAGCTCGCTCGCATCGATAGGAGAAATTTGGAAATAGGTGGCGGCGTGAAATCCTTGCCTGGCTGTCGAACGAATTCGCTACCACAATGGAAATGGATGGCACGTACAGATTTTCTCTTTTCTGTTGATGTGCGGGTGCTGATGTTGGTAATGCTAGTGGTCCGGCGACTACCGACGCTAATTGCATTACCATAATTTAGTTAATATGCAAATAGTACACGTACAATGCGCGCGCGCGACTTTTAAATACGACCTACGTCAGCAGAAGAGGCATAGACGTGGGAAACGTGGAAGAGAGTTGCAACCAAGCCACGATGCGGCGGCGAGTGGCGCTTCTTGCTGAGGCCGATGGTTTTGATAATGATCGTCCTGTGCTAATTCCTGCGGTGAATATACTCCTCTGGAATATATTTAACCGGGAATTGTCGTATCTCCTCGCTGCTACTGATTGCAGGGGTGTTAAAGCGTTGAATGCAATAGAGGGGTGTAAATTTAAATGCGGTTAGATATAATTACAAGCAAACCAACGCATTAAAATTAGGTTATAATAATAATATAATTTTTGGAATACAAATTAAAATTAGAAAAAATAACAAGGCAGAAATTATAAAACATCAAAACGACTGACAAAGTAAAAAGATGAAATAATGAAAAGATGATTGCGTAAAGTTGGAGAAAATTGAAGGAACTTGGAGGTATTGGAGAATATTAAAGAAGATTGTAGTAAGTAAACTATAAGAAACTGTAGGAGATTAAAGATTTTTGGAGATTGCAGAAAATTAGAGAAGTTTGGAAAAGATTGGATAAGAAGAAGATTGTACAAAATTGGAAGACGAGATTGGGAAGAATTAGAGAAGACTGGAGAAGATTGAACAATATTGGAAGAGATTGAAAAATATTTGAAGATATTGGAGACAAGTGAAGGAGCTTAAAAGATATTAAAGGAGATTGAACAATATTGGAGAAAATTAGAGAAGATTGAAGAAGTTTAGAGGCAATTAGAGGAAATTGAAGGAAATTGGAGAAGATTCGAGAAGCTTGGAAGATATTGAAAAAAATTAGAAAACCAGATTGTAAGGAACTGGAGACGATTGTGGAGAGATTGGAAAAAATTAAAAAAGAACGGAGGCTAGTGGGAAAGATTGGTGGAGATTGCTAAACATTGGATTAGTTTGGAAAAGAATTGGAGGAGATTACAAAAGATATATTGAATATTGAAAAAGAAGAAGATTGTAGAAACTTGGAAGAAGACTGGACAAGATTGGACAATATTGGAAGAGATTGAAAAATATTGGAAGATATTGGAGAAAACTGAAGGAGCTTAAACGATATTAAAGGAGAATGGACGATATTGGAGAAGATTAGAGAAGATTGGAGAAATTTAAAGACAATTAGAGGAAATTGGAGAAGATTGGAGAACATTGGAGAAGCTTGGAAGATATTAGAGAAAAAAAAGAAAAAAACAGATTGCAAGGAATTGGAGAAAATTGAATTCCTTTGAAAAATATTGGAGGAAATTAGAGAAGATTGGTGGAGATGGAATATATCAATGAAATTGACCAATCTTTCGAAACTAATACTACATTTATTTATGCAAATCACAATCAAATCTATTCAATGCTCCAATAGTGATTTGATTGTGTCGATCAAGAAGATTATGGTAATTATGATGGTGATCGTGGTGGGTGTTATGTTTTCCATAACCAATAGCTGTGGTGCTGGCTGGTTAGAATCAGCGGTTAGAAGCGTTGAGCGCGATGCAACGCTTGCTTGCGTTCGCGATATTTGCATGTTTGTGCGCGCGATTCCCGACCACATCCCACATCCGCATCGCAAGTGTATATTATTCAGATTATTCTCCACTGGCGGTGCGATTCGCATGCATACGATTGCCACCCGCATGCATATTGAATGGCGGCGAGGCAACGAGCGCGTCCTGCGCCGCTTTAAAGTGTTGTGAAATATTCACAGAACGCCTTTCAGAAGTCATCCAACATCCGGGAACTAACATCAAACTTCAACGACGTTCAAAAAGACAAATACAAGTTTTGGATTTTATGTAAACATGGGAAACCCCAACAAATTGCCCACAGCGAGCATAAACTTAATTCAAAAACACAACGTTTGAGGATAAGGTTTCAATAATAAGGACAACATTGCCTAGTTAGAACAAACAGATTTCAGGAAAAGTAAAATTTTATTATCTAAAACACAGTTTTCAGGAAACAATTTTTTTGAATGTAAATTATTTTGAAATCATAATTTTTAAGATGAAAACCATTTCCATTAAATTTTTATTTATTAGAATACACTTTATTTAATTGATTATAATATTTGTTTATCTGTTCGGTCATACAGTTTGTAAACTTAGCATCTTGTTCTTCAAAATATTCCGAAATATCAATCATTTCCCTCTCCAAAATACAATTTAAAGCAAACTTTTTATATAATTGACTTTGGCCATTTGATCCCGTCCTAGTAAATGTTTTATCAAAATTCATTACTTCGTTAGAAAACGGTTCTGCTCCGACACTTCTATTCTGATCAAACAAATCTTCAGAAAAATCATTTCTTTCCCGATTTAAATTTAAAAACGTAGATGGCTTCTTCTGCAATTTGTTATAATATACAACCATCTGTTTAGCAATACAATTTTTAAGTATTGCATCCTGCTCCTCAAAATATTCAGAAATATCAATCATATTCCTCTCCAAAACACAATTCCTAGCAAACTTATTAAATAATCGATTGAAATCATCTGATCGTGGAAAAGAAAATTCATTGTCCAAAGTCCTTATTTCAAATGATGATGGCCTTTCTCTGACACCACTTATTCTTTGATCAGCCATATCCCTTGAATTATCATTTCTATTGCGTATTAAATTATTATTTTGATAATGTAATTTATTTAATTTGTTATAAAACTCCCTTATCTGTTTAGCAATACATTTTTTAAGTTTTGTGTCTTTCTCTTCAAAATATCCCGAAATATCAATCATTTCTCTCTCCAAAATACAATTCTTAGCAAACTTTTCATATAATTGACTAGGAGAAGTCAATTTTTCGTTAAAATTTACTATTTCGGTCAAAAATGGCTTTGCTACACTTATGCTTTGATCCAACACGTCTTCAGGTATATTGTCTATATCTTCTTTCAAATTAAAATTCCTATAATGAATTTTCTTCAATTCATTATAATATTTATTCATCTGTTCAGCAACACAATTTCTGTAATTATTATCTTCCTCTTCAAAATACCCCGAAATGTCAATCATTTCTCTTTCCAAAACACAATTCTTAGCAAACTTTTCGTATAATCTAATCGAAAACGTAATTTTTTGGTTAAAATTTACGATTTCGTTTAAAAATGGCGATGTTTCGGGACTTATACTTTCATTGGACAAATCTTCCGAAATATCATAAACATCTTGTTTGGGATTAAAACTTCCAGAATAAATTTTATTTAATTCATTATAATATTTATTCAGTTGTTCTGCCATACAATTTTTGTAATTATTATCTTGTTCTTCAAAATATCCTGAAATATCGATCATTTCTCTCTCCAAATCACAATTTCTAGCAAATTTTTCATATAATCCATTTGTAATTGTATTTTTTTTATCCACTTTACGTATTTTGTTTAAAGTTGCCCCTAATTCACATTTTTTAATCTTCATTTTTTGAAAAGACAAATCTTTTATACTTCTTGTTGTAGTATCTTTCCATTTCAAATTTTTAATACGATTTTTCTCATTTTGACCACCATATTTTATCGGGAATGAACTTTTTAGATAATGTACATTGTCAGATTTAAGTCTGATATTTGTAGCATTGCTTAAACAAACAATCAAACAAAAACACAAACAAGCCGTTAGCAAAACCGACATATTTTTAAGTTAAACTGGTAGTTCAGTGTTATTTAACTTTTATATACAAAAATATCACGTTTTTAATTATTTAAAGCATAAAAAAGGAATCAAAATTCTCATTCAATTGTTAAACTGTTGCCTATGTAATTTGCTCCAATTGTTATTAAGTGAGCTGTGACCAACACAATACTTACAATTTATAGGATATTATATTTCTACAAGTATAAACAATAAATTATGATTTACCACACATTCACACAGAACATAAGTTCAGAAAGAAAGCGTGAACTGAGTGGAAATGTAATTTATTTACAATTGAAAGAATTATTGTTATTTTTGACATAATTTATACTCATAAATTTAATTAATCTTAATACACGCTTGATTGTAAACAATAAATTTGTTCAAGTGTGGTGTGCCGTTAATAATTACGCAAAACTATGTACGGTAATAAAAATATAATAAACCAACACTGTGCGGTTTGATAATGCAAATTTTAAGTGTTGGAGTAGATAACAGATTTTATTATTAAAAATACAATTTATAGAATTTATGTGAAATTTGAGTTTGAGATCCGGATGTTCGGACTATTGTAATGTATGTATATTATCAGTGCGCTTAGGATGTTCTTGTGTAGATTGTAAACATGAGACATGAAGCTTTGAGTCGCCCTCGGCGACAACACATCGGCGTCAAACAAACATTGAGATGATATCATCATCGCCGCCGTCGTCGATGGCAGCACTACAAGCCCGCGGCGGCGACGGTTTCAAGCGACAAGCGACACAACAATCTTACTGCTTCCGGATTGCGACATTAATATGTATTACACAACGTACAATAAACAATACCCACAACATCATTGATGCGATAATGCTATAACAACCAATAATTTTGTTTTAATTTATCTTGAAACTTTGTTTTAAAAAAATTATTTATAAATATTATTGTGTAAACCAAGACAGTCTAGTTAGTTTCCCACGAGATTTTTTGTATTAAATTTTTTGCTCGCATTTGAAAGACAGGATTCAGCAAGTCGGAATGTGCTGGCAACTTGGCAGGTCTTGGCATGCG
>JARJDS010046201.1:0-31458 GCA_030264155.1 Atheta pasadenae
AATCAACACTTTATTTAAAATGCAAATAAAATTTAAATTCGTTAATTAAACTTTATAACTGTTTTTAAAACGAGTAAACTTTTCACAGAAGTTGACAAGCGAGGCCAAGTGTATCAATTATTAACGCTGTCATAAATTTTTCTCTCAAATCGTTGGGACATTCGCCACTTTTTCCTTATTCAATAGTTGAACTGGATTACTGTCAATCCAACAGTCCACGCGCGGGTCATTTCCGTGTAGGTACTCGTATGCAAATGCGAACGCAAAGTGCACTTATCGACGAGAGCCGCATTCGTGTCCGACTGTCGTCTCTCTGTTGCTAATCATAGCATGGCTTGTCGATTGTTTTTCCTCTTCGCCATAATCGAGTTCTCCGCTTATTCCGACTCGCGAATGGTACATTTTCTCATGTTCTATTATTTACACTGGCGAAAATTTGCACGTGGGCTTCTTTCATACGCCGGCCGTTACTACACACAGTCCCCTTTTTTATGTTACCAGTCATTTTTTGCAAATTTAATCAAAAATTCTATGCGTGCATCAAATATGCGCACGTGAACAAATATATTTGTCAATGTTGGCAATAGACGAACTGTTTATGAATAGTTTTGTTAACTGTACTGTTATTGTTAACAAATCGTCTATAAACTGATAGATAACCTAAATTTTTTTTTCTATTCCAAATAAAGTATTGACACAAAACACCCAAAAACTGTTGTTTATAATAAAAATATCTAAAAATGTTTCTAACAAAATTTATAGATAATTTTATTGTCTACATTTTTTATCTAAGACACTTTGTCTAAAACACACCGTTTTTGTTAAAAATATAAAAAAGTAAACAAAATGATATTTTATAGATAAATTATGAGTCTTGTTTTTTGACACAAAACAACAAAGAACTACTATTAAAAACAACAATATCAAAAAATGTTTATAACAAAAGTTGTTTGTAATTAGTTGATAAACATTTTATTCTAGTAACTTTTTTTCCTAAAACGCACCAGTTTTGCGAAAATCATAAAAAACTATGATGTTTTGAATACATTTGTTATCCTAGCACAATATGAACTTGACTAACTGCAAGAATCAAATTTCTTTCAAGTTTATTTAAACTTTTCTTTCTTTCCTGGTGAATTGTATTCTCGTTTGTCGCCGACGCAGGTCACACCGCATGGCCATTGCGCTTGCATAAAGAGTAAAGTAATACGGCAATAGACAAGCTCGCACATTGCGCATCGTTCTTTGTGCGCGAAGAGTGTGTCGTGTGGTTCAGCAAAGGCTTGTTACTCAGCCACACGTAATGAGATAATTATCGGGAATGGCGCAATTGAATTAAAACTTAATTAAGATAATTTTAATTTATACGCCGTGTGCCCGTGCAAATTATATCAGTTTTCAACTTTACAACTGCATAGTGTGCGCCAAGAATGGCATTTATTAGATGACGCAGAGGCAATCGTGATATGACGAGTTTTACGTTGATTCCTTGACGTGAAGTTCTCATGTTACAGATACCGGTGATGGAAAAGAATTGCAAACGCAGTGGCATGTTTTATAACAAAACAGAACACGCTAGAAAACATAAAGCCGCCCCTGGTTTACTCAACCAATCTACTTCAATTCCTGTTAGTGATTTCAGATTGAATGAGAAAATATTTCAAATTAAAGAAATCTAGTTGGGAAATCAAATTGTAACTAGATTTATGGATTTTTTATTTATTAACAAACAAACAACGTTAATTAATTTTACTTGGAGTCATTGAAATGTTACTTAAGACAGTTCAAGACAATCAATATAATTTATGAAAAAAAATCAAGTAAATTGTAGGTTGGGTTTTTCTTATTTTTAGGAAAATTGGCGCACTTTAGCAAAAAATTGTACCAAAATAAATTGTTTATTAGTTTATTGGCTACAACTTTTGTTATAAACATTTTTTGATATTATTAATATTAGTGATAGTTTTTTATATTTTTGTGTGAAAAAACAGAGTTAGTGAGTGAGTGATGTTGAAATAATTCATTAAATATTATTGAAACAACATTTTTTTCATTATCCTTTTATGAACCTTTTCGTTGGTATTTATTTTTGAATGTTTGATGTTCACGTTAAAATTATTAGCAAGTCTTGAGCGAGTTTATCCTGTCAGGTAGTGCAAGCTAGACATGCTCCAACGTTGTTCTCATTGCGGCTGGTCACGAATTTCGTTCGTTTCGTTCATTCCTTTCGTTGTTCGTTCTGCACGGGCGGAGTATTTTACCTCCTGTCATGAATCCTTTTTCTTTTATACTGAACCAACGAAAATTTTTATAAAAACTTACAAAAAACCACGAAAAACTACCAGAAATCTTCAAAAACAAAAAGGGAAACTAACAATTTTTAACGCTTCTCTAATTTATTTTTTTAATTTTAAGAAA
The DNA here is from genome assembly GCA_030264155.1 of Atheta pasadenae. NCBI lineage: Eukaryota > Metazoa > Arthropoda > Insecta > Coleoptera > Staphylinidae > Atheta > Atheta pasadenae. Next base: position 2,419 of record JARJDS010046201.1, read on the forward strand.
AAATATTAATTTGGATGATTTTTTTGGTTGGAAAATATTTTTGGTACCTGTACATTTTAGATGTTATTGTCTGCATGCGAAAAACCGGAAGAAAACCGCTAAAACCGCTAAAAAGGAAGCGAAAATGTGACGTGTCCTATGGGGGACTTCCAGTCCGAGCATCACACGAAACATTTTTCACATGGGGCGGAGGCGGCAACCCCCCAACAACCGGCGTGAATTATAGCGGGAGCACGAATTTCGCGTGCGAAAAATTTCCTTCGCATTGAAGACGTATGTCTGCCTTAGTGGGCGTAAATTCCACAAAATGCACACGAATTATGACCCACCGGATCGCTCCGCTTGCCGCTTAATAAATAAACAATGAGTTATCTCAATTACACGCGAGTTTCTTCCGTTATTTATTTCATCTTGATTGCAAAGCCTAACTGGTGAAAATTCTTTGAATTTTTCTTAATTCAATATTGCTACAAACACAAAAATTGTTTTATTTCTTTCCACACACACACATTGAGTTGGTTTCATGTATTATTGATTTTTCGAATAATTATTGTTTCTTCCCTGATGGTTTGAAATTGTGTTGTTTCTCTCCGTGGTTAGTGATGCTTGCGCCTACCAGACGGTAGTAGTCCCATGTCTCAAGTCCCGAAGTTCTTGCTCCTGCTTGTGTCATTCTGTCATTCTTCGCATTAAGCTCGCACTGCGGCAAAAATGTATTTCGTGCATCGTGGCACGGTGCATGCGTTTCGATGCCGTGCGCTTGCTTCCTGTTCAATCCTCAACACGACTCCAGTCTCGATTCGTTTCACGATCGTGCTCGCCACGGCGCGACTCTTCTTCGTCTTCTTTTAGCGTCGCGGGTGCATTTCGTGTGCCGTCACGTGACGCAACGGGATTGTCACACTCCGAGACATCTTGACGCGCAATTAAACATTACGAGTGGTAATTACTAATTACAACGGAGGCATTACGCCTGCGGATCTTGCGCACCTGCATCGCACCGAGCGAGCTTTTGCTATTATATGGGCGCATAAACGTGCACAAACGCTGCATGCGCGTCGAATCGCTGCATGCGGTTCTTTGCGTTTTCGTTGCGCCATGCACACACGATAAACAAAAGGTCACAAAGTGATATGAGATCGTCTTACAACCGATTAAAAATCAGTATCTGATTATTACATTTTTTTGTAATAAAACAGTTGATCGATGTTGATTTTGGTCAAATACAAATTGTTTCATTAGAAAATGACTAAAATCTTTGTGTTTTTAATGTTAGAAGTACAATTGTATTTTTTGTCTGTTTGGTACCGTTTTCGGTGTTGTTTTTCAATGGATACGTTGACCTGTTGGTCGATTATGGCGCGACGCTCCCTCCAGACGTGCGCGTAGACTGCGTGCGAGACGGTTTCCATTTCCACGTCTGCGTATTGTCTGCGTACACCGCACGCACTTGTCTACGCATTGACCGTGGTTCTGTCTGTCTGCCACTGCCACCCGTCGGCGGCTGAAGATAGGCCAAGGCTGAATGAACCGTCGTACGCTGGTTACGCACGCATCGACCGAAACGGAGAACGACGACCTCCAAAAATATTTTGGAGGCACGCCGCTTAACGTACCGCACAAAGTGCGTGAATGACCTTTGACAAATAAACGCAATATAACCATCAACAACAAATCAAGGATTTTAATTCTCCTTGTACGAAATGTTAATAACTAATAACTCTAAACTAACCTAAGACAGCATAAAGTTGTTTTTTTCTTTTGGTTTTTAAAGTTTTTAGGTTATAAGTTGTTTGTTTTAGTGAATGTCGCACTTTTCTACGCGTTTGAATGCGTCTGACGTCACGAGGACAACGACCAGACTATGGTATCGATTCCGAAATGCTTGAGGGTGGTGAAAAGGGCGGCAGGGCGGCTTGGAGGTAGGGCAACCGGACGCGTGTGCACGTGGCGTGTGTGCGTGAGTCGGCTGCAACGGTGGCGGCGGCTGAGGCGGCAGCAAGAGAGTTCGTGCGTCTCTTTCGTTTCCTCACCTTCGCCCACGCCGTCACCGTCACCGGCCTCAGTCGTTGTCCTGTAGGAAGCGCGCCAACCGAGTTAAGTTTAAGCACGCAACGCGTCCAAACGACCGACGACAGAAAAACAAACAAAAACACATTTAATACTATACTTACGTACTAGAAACTTAAATATTTACAACCCTTCCAAAGAAATTTTCTCCTCATTTTTAAAAATTAATTTTTCCTTATTAGTCTCAATGACATTTCGGTCGTATATTATTAGATATAGTCGTATTAAAGATCTGTAATTACACGTGCCGTAAATTAGGATTTTTTGTTACGATGCGTTTGTAGCGACTAGATAAGAAGTCGGAGTCTGAGCTTTGGAGCGCACAGGTGTGCGCAAAGGGCTTAAGTGTGTCCGTCTCGTTTTCTTCGGACTCTGGGTGGCCTGCAAACTGCGCCGCGTTTAATTGCGCATCAAAATCCAGCGTGACCGATGGCCAGCAGTTCAGCGTCCAGGCTTCATTCAACTTTTCAGAGCTGGCGAGGTTTACAACTGCAAGCCATGCATTCGTACATCGTGTGTGCGGATGGTGGATGACATCAAGCGACAATGCAAGACATCAAAGTGCCGTCAGTCACTACTTAGACATATGGCACACTTGATATATTTACTAGATTTTTTGTTGTTGTTGTCGGCATCAAAAATCATTTATTAGCTAACAAGTTAAAGTAAATTTATATTTTATTTATACAAAAATTTTATAACATTTGAATGGAAGAAGGAAGAGAAGAACTTTTGAAGAAGGAGATAAGAAAGGAATACGAGGAGGTAAGGAGGAATATTGAGAAGGAAAATAAAGAAAGAGAAAATCGAAAAAACTGCTAATTCATATTTTTTTTTAAATCTCTTCAAAAAGGATTAATTCCCAAGTTGGTAAAGTTACTCGCACCAACCATTGACATTCGTTTGATAAATGTGTCCGCTTCATCCGGATTTTATCGATTTGTTATCAGTATCATTGCCGTCTTGAAGTAATCGTAACTCATCGGATTGGCATCTAATTGTTGCTACTGCTGTGAAGATTGTGTGTATGACTACTATGAAAAAGTGAAAATTATGACGACATAATTAGAGAGCAGAGTGTTTCGTTATCGCGTAGTTGTTATATGGTTCCGAAAGTCATTAAATTCTCAATTAATTGCATTGCGCGTTCTTCCATCTAATGCTAAACTACATCACAACTCAAAAATCACATTTATTTTCTTATAAGAGTACTTATGATGTTAAAATGTAGATATTTTAAATTTTACAATGAAATTATGTTTAATTTTTAATTAATAAGAATTTGAATATTAGTTTTGAATGTTGGATATTCAACAAGATGCAGGTGGTATTAACGATATTTCCAACAACCAGCTGCTTCAACTCTTACTCCTGCTGGTATCCACACTCCACGATCCATGAAACGGTCAAAATTACTTTACATCTAACAACCCCTTGTTCTCACCCAAAACTCACAAGCTAGCAAGATTGTCTGCAAGCGACGCCGGCGTCCAACGATGTCGATAGGTTAAAGTTGATGACATGAAGGCACTTTAGGTACACCACGCTCGAATTTCAAGACACGCAGTAAAGTACACTTTGAACTACGACCCAAAATCCAGCTGAGGACTAATGAATCCTACTGTTCATTTCGGATATTCTAAAATATTTCATATTAACTCAATTTTTTTTGTTTGGGTGCTCACAATATGTTTAAAATTATATAGAAACTATTTTATGAAATAATGAATATTTATTATTTTTGTTAGGGCCTTTAAAGGTATTTTATTAACGTCTTAATATGTGTCATTCTTGTACGAGTTGGTACAGCTTAGATTGCTTATTGAGTTTGTGTTGGTGTGCAGAGTTTGGTGTTGCGCACTCATTAATGAAACACGATAACTTCGAGACATCGAGCGAACGCGCCCGGCAAGATGGCGGTCTATCCTTTGGGGATCGATCGCATCTATCATTCATCCTTATTACCTTACTGTCACTTAACCAAACTGCGTCTAGCGCTCTGGTGCGCTGCAACAGCCGGGAACGCAAGAGATGCAAGGGATGCACGAGCGCACGGGATGATCGAGAAACACGGCACCGCGATGCATTTATTATAAGCTGAACTCATCCATAGATAAAGTACTCACCTACGTACAATCTACGTGTTAGATCACAAAAATAAAGATAGCAAAAGTTGGTTTTAACCCAAGAATAACCTAAAATTATTATTAGAATTTGGTTTCTTTTAGTTCTATAGTTTTGTTCATTTTGTGGTAAGAATGAGGAAGGGGTTTAGGAGACGGTTGGGGAAAGAGAAGAATGACTGGGAGAATGGTTGTGAGAATAACTAGGAGGAGGACTAGGAGGACTAGGAGAATGAGTGGAAGAAGACATAGTGATAGGAACAGAAAAATTAGAAGAAGTAGATAATGAAGATGGAATTGGAGGTAGATTAACAGAGGACTGGGAGATTTTTTTTGAGGAGAAAAAAGAGTTCCACTGAGGGAATAATTGGAAGAAGGACCAGAAAGGGGGTGATAGGAAGTATTAGGAGAAGGACTTGGAGAAGACCTTAGAGTATAATTTGAAGAATAATAAGTAAAAAAAATAGAAAACAATAGATGAAGTGATTGTAGAATTTAATATTTCTATTTTGTGAGCGTTTTGTTTGGTTTGTCTTTAATTTAATTCTGTGTGAAATTAATTACTAAATGAGAAATCTTTCAGCACGTTGACATCCGAACAAGATAGGCAATAAAAACTTGTCCATTGACAATCGGAATCGACTTAAATCTTGTCCGCCGTCGCTGGTCGCAAATCTAACATTGTCGATTAAAGCGTCAAACGCACGTTGTCCGCCGGCAACAAACGCAAAAAGTTGATGGCCGCTCCGCACAATGGGAAATTAATTGAATCGCTTCCTGATGGCTCGCTTCTACTCGCGGCGCATCGACAAGTCCGCGCATAAATATCTCGCGATTTAATCGTTGAGCGATAAAACTTACTGCACAATGGCGCTCGGATGACTCGTCACAGAGACGAACTAGTACACTAAGATTTTCCAACTGAGCCAAACATTGCAAAGCATGATTTTGTAACGACGACCACGAAGCAAATGCAGGTCTGGGCTGCAAGTCGAGCTTGAGTAATGCGAGTGCATTGGCGATGATGTCGTCGCGCGGTGACGACGCGTTTATTGGCTTTCGGCATTATTGCCTCCGCCGCTGCCGCCGCCACTGCTGACGACGTCGGCGATGTGCTTTCGACATTGTCGACGCGGTGCGTACGTGTGCATCTAATGAAAGCGATTCATTAACGTCCCGCGTTTCCATTCGAGCGTCGATTGCTCTCCGAGCCTATGCTGACGGGTGTGCGATCAGGCAAGCCGATTAAATCGTTGTGTATTCAATGACACAATGACAAACACAAAAAATACAATAAAATTCTACAATTTTTTTTCTGTTATTTAACTTTAACCAAATAAAATGTAGAAAAATTTTGATGTTTTTAATAAAAAACAACATGATCTGGTTTTCTTGTTGCTGTTTTGCCTTGTTGCGTCTTGTAGTTGTTCTTGCCGACATTCTGGAGTGATACAAGTCTGGTGTGCGTATTTCCTGGTGTCCATTAATCTCTTCGCGTCGCTATAAATCACCGCGGCCGCGCGCGCGCCATCGCAAACAAACAGTCCGACTGCGCGGCGAGTTTTCTTCTATTGCCTAAACCTAAAAATGCCATCCAGGCGGGTACTTAGTGTCGCCGGAACCTTGCATACGAGGCATATGATCGATAACGCGATGCACGTTAATAAATATTAATGATCGAACGAACTCAAAGTGAGTTTGATCTTTGATAACATCACATCAATTTGAAAAAAATCAATCAAAGCAATTAAAATTCAAAAGCAGGAAATGTTCGCCAAGGAAAATACGTGAAACTCGTAAATATCTATGGAAAAATTAAATGTTACCCTAAGGCATAATAATGGTTACTGCATGCAGGACGTTGGACGTAAAATAAAATATTTGTAATCAGTTCGACAAGGCAGTGATGTGCATCGCGATGATGAGAACTTATGAACCTTAACTCTTCGCATGTCTTCGGCGGCGTTGCAGCCCGCGGGCGATTTCGCACATACTTTACGGCCGCATTGATTGCGCCTCCATAAATAATTGCTAATAATAATCCGGCGCCCGGCGAACATCATAATCGAACTCGACGGCCAAAGAGAAGCCCGGCAGTCACGCCGTTATGCAACAATAGTAATTTTCATCTTGTCGAATTACCTCCATCAAGAAAAGTTACACGCTTGATTTTCTCACAACTAGATTTTCCTTATCCACTATAGTAATTTTTTTATTGTTTGCAAAATTTTGTTTTGCGATTTTGTGATACTCCTCGTTTGTCGGTTTTAATTTTCGTGCAGCACGCGTTGGAGGCAAAAGATAATGAAACGGACTAATGAAGAATTATTATGATTGCGCAGCATGTGCATCAATCTCACGTGCGCGTACACCTTCGTATGGGAGTAAGAAAAGGGAAAAACGATCGGAGCCAGACCAGCCCATCCCAAGCGCACTTCGGCACCGGAAGATTGATGTCGGAATTGTTGTTCGCGCGCGCCCGACTGGAATCAACACCATTCGGCAAACGCTATAATTACCTCGCAAACAAATTACCGACCCAACAACTCCGTGCGCAAACGTTTTGCACTCTCGCGTACTGCTAATACAAGTTTGGGTTCGTCCTATTTAACCCTGACAAGAAAATAAAACTAGAAAAAATTAATTTATGTTTAATTATATTTAGTTAACAACAAGATGTACAACGATAAAATTGCAATAAAGTTGGCAAACGCGTTTTGTAACGCGCTTTTGTCACACGCCATGTCACGATCATCTTTGCTACGCATTCGATACGTGTCCGGAACGCACGAAAGCTGAAGAAACTGAAGAACCTGAAGAACTGGAAGAAACGTACCGAAGATTCAGCGTGAAGAGAGCGCATCGCCGTTATGCGGCTCGGATTAAAACGAATGCCCTCCACGATGTGGCGTGATTCGCAAACGCATTGTCGACCACGTCCAACATGATGACCCCAGAATCACTACCAAAGAATATACCATATGTCTTTCAATATTATCTACAAAACCAGAATACTTTAACCATCAAAAAATCATTATTTTAGTAGCCATTAATCTTAAAACTTTTAATTTAAATTTAAAAAATTAAATTTTTTAGTTTCTTTGGAAAATTAGGGTTGAATTGTAACGAAAATTGTTTGATTATTTTGTAGTGGACTTGGTGTATGTTGGTGAACGAGTTTCGTACTGTTGCTGCTACGGTGCGGCGCGTTACGATAATAGCAATTTAATGGAAAGTTAACGCAAAACGTCCGTCAATGATTGCATCCGCGCGGCGCATCCACGCGAGATGAAAAAGACGCGAGCGCGCGCGCGAAGTATCTTCGCGGCGAAACTGTCGCTGTCGCTTCGTTATGGGAATCGGGTAAAATTGCGCGTCCAGAATGTCAACCGCACCGAATGGACAATACAGAAATATGCTTGGAAACTCTGCATTTACGGCATTTATTGCTGCATGCATGGTGTTCAATTGACGCGACGCATTGAATCATTGAAATGTTTACTCAGTGACTTTTCTGGTTTTCTTCCCAACCCGATTCAGAGTAAATAATGCACAGGAAACTGCGTTTAAAAACTGACACGTATCAAAGATTCTGACAAGAAAATTTCCTAACAAACATAATTTGTTCATCAAGTAATCCAACAAATAGGAAAAAAAGTTAAATCAAAATTTATTAAACCACAAAATGGTTAGTTGAGAGAAGTTTAGTGAAGACGACGTCTACTACTAAAACTTGTTATAATTAATAATAGTTTAGCTATGAGTGTAACCACATTCACTTGATTAATTTTAGTAAATTGTGGTTGAGTCGAGCCAGCAAAGTTGAGGATACCTTTTTTGCCTACTTTGCATTTACTTTTGTTTATACTGGTTTGTTTTTGATTTTTTTTTGAATTTGGATTGAAGCTGGAAAGCATATTTTTGGTAAATTGAATATTTTAGTTCATCCTGAATGGAGTCAGTCCTTGCTTGGCATTGCAAGATGGGTGGTGGAAGGATGACGATGACGACGATTGGGCATCGGCGAGTTTACTACCGATGCCGCGCTGCGCTGGCTTGCAATTCCCGGACGATTTCAATTCTCTTACGGCGTCATAAATTCAAATAAGGATTTATGCTCTTTTAACATTTTCGCGGAGCGTTCGTTGCGAATGCACATGCACGCTCCGTTTGCGTTATTACGCTGCCCCATCGACATAAAATTTAAATGGAATTTATGTTTTGTGAAACCAAAAATCACGAAATGCATCAGCAGTCCAGTTGCATTTGACCAAAACAAATTTAATTCAATTATATTTAAATTCTTTATTTTCATCATTTATAAGGTTACCCCAAAATACTTCAACCTAAGACTTCTACCTAATTTTTATAGTTCATTCTGAGACCTACCATATACTCTGTTCTAGCACCATCAGACTTTGATAACATTCTTCATCTTAATTTTATTTTCCTTTTGATACTAAACAGTATTTGTTTCTATTTCACAAAAATATAACTTGAGATGAAGTAAAAGTAAGGAAAAATATTGTAACGACCAAAATTGTATTTATGTATAGCCATGTTGCATATAGATAGATTTTTCTCATTCCATTCAAGTTGAAATCTGTGCAAGTTCATTTTCTCACTTCAAGATTATAAAACCAGTGCGCATCTTATGCATAACTTAGCTATCACAGCACTATCGGTGTGTCTCCAGACTCGATAGCAACCCTCTACCACCACCCATGGCTGCATTTTGCACAATATCCCTTGCATCTTACACTTCTTGGATTCCCGCACAGTACGCGCCGTAAATATGATAAAAACATAAATTCTTTGCGTTGCCACGGTAGAAAATGTGCGAAAATCGACATGCACGTTTCCACCTTCTACAGGCAACATCCTCTACCCTTAATATTTGTTCCAGAGTTGTATAGTTTGGACTCTGAAACACTAGGATCCGTAGCCTTGCACAATATCTTCAACATGTGCACGTGCAAGTATTCGTATGAGTTCTTTTGCGTTTTGTACGTTTCTTTCTTTCTGTCTTTGTGTTTGGTGGATGTTTTCCTAGGCGTGCATGGCGGCGGCGGCATCGTTGGTGGAAATGTGCGTCGTTGTGCAAACGGCAAACGGGCGCGACACTCTTTTACGATTCCTGCGGCGTGCAGTGTGCAACGCGCGAGACGTCGTTGCAACATTTCATCCGACCGCAGATTTGTCTAAGTCGCGATTCGTATGCATGGCACACGCGACGCGCTCGCGACAACGGCGCTTCCTCCGACGATTCGTCGCTTTGCGGAGGCGGCGCAAAGTCACCGTGCAGAAAATGTACCAAGTCAAACTCGGGGGTAAATTTTTGTATTATGGAAATTTTTAAAATCTTCAAAAACCTTACAAAACCTTCAAAAAACAAAAGCCAACCGTAAAAATAAAAAAAATAATTTTTCTAAAACCAAATTAAAATGTTTTGAACTTGTTTTTAAGTTTTCTACTTGAGATACTCACAAACTCAGAAACTTTGCGCAAACCTTAAAATTGTTATCGTGCTGGTAATGCCAGCAAACGTAAACACGAATAACAAATGCGAGTTTTTCTCTTAGCCGCGCGCCAGCGAGCGAGTGAGCGAGCAATTCAATGTCGGCAATAAAAATCGGCATAAATCTTTCACGTGCATGCGACTCCTGCAACTCCACATACGCCCACATAAATGCACACACAGTCATGTAAGAATGATCATGTAAGGACGTAAGTATTATAAATAAAGTTACTTTCTTTGCCGGTACGTCGCAAACTGAATAAAACCGAACACGCGGAGTGTGAGTGGGTGAATACGGTGAAGAGTGTGGTGGAGTCGCCTTCAAGCCGCCACCACTACCACTAACTTTATCAATGTCCTTTCATTTCGTCCTGCTGCACGCACGCACGCGTCTAGTGTCTTCTCTATGCGGATAGAGAACAAAGGACGCGTCGTCGGTACATTTAATGATTAAATTGAAGTGCGCAAAACAGAATAAAAGAAAAATAACATCACGTGATGAAACATTTCATACTTTTAGTTAGAAACTAAAAAACAGTGACGCAATATTTTCAAAAAAACTTACAAAGCGTACATGATGAAATCGAGGGCTTTTGCCCATTGCACATTTTTGTGTAGGAGGTTTGATAGCAAAAGAAAAGGAAGAGAATGAATTGATGCGTTTTTGTCCTCGCGTGCACTTCGACGGCAATGAAGCGTCGCACGTCGAGCCAAGACGTCCCGTACGCGCTACGAGATGCATCATCGATCAATGTCCTGGTTTTTCCACACAATATCAACTCTTCAAGCCTTCAAGGATCTTTGTGTCCAAAACACAAAGCCAGAATAAAAAATTATGATAAAAATATTACGATACCGCCCAAACTACGTAATCTTAGCTAAAACTAAACATCTCATCCCAATAATTAAAGTTCTAATGAATTTGTTTCGTTAAATAAAATTTATTGAGTTCTGTATTTTTTCAATTTCAAACAAAACATTTTAGGCTTGCATTTCCTTGGCGTCGGCGTCATCGGATCGATAGTGTTTTGTCTGCGTCTACCCGCTTCCGATGTACTTTTGGTTGCGTGTATTGAGTGTGTGCGGACAGGACGACCAGGACAAGGAAAGGTTTTCGCACAGTGCCCGCACGTTTACCCCACTCTCAATTGCCATCTCTTTCACTTAGAACCCTCCTTGTTTTTCTTCACTTACCATACTTGCATCCACGTGCATTTTGCGTGCTCCTTCCTAGCTATCTCACTCCAACGCGGGAAGACGCAGTATTATATCCAGACGCATTTCATCCCCTCCCTTAAATTTTTGGAAACGGAAACACTGACTACCCCAATACTGTGCTGTGGATAGAGATGGAAAGTACAAATCTTGTAGACTTGCAAGATCCAGCATCCCTTCCACATTCTGTTGCTTTAGAGTTAAAACAGGACGGAACTAGGACTAAATTGGTAACATGTCTACCGTGGTAGAGAAAGGAGATGCTGAAACTCTGGTGTGCTCCTGCTCTACTGTGCTTCCGTGTCGGGGATCTCGGTCGGTGTTACGGATGTGGGTCGCATGCTGACCTAATTCTACTACCAGACGTTTTATGACCTGCTTTGGGGAACCCATTAAAGCTGTACCTGCGTACATCATCCTAACTTAAACCTTAATCTAAAAGTTTATCATCTTTATACTTTTGTTATTTTTTTTTTAGAAATTTAGGGTGTAGGGTTTGGGGTGTATTTGCACCACTAAGATTTTTTTACTGTGGTGTGTGATACGCAATGCACCTTGCAGTGAGTAAAGCACAGCGCAGCTTTACGATCCTTTGAGTCTGGGAAGACTTGCAAGCGAGAAGCACCTTTGGGATCTTGGCACCGATGCCGACTGCAGCAGGGGAGGAATCCTTAGGAGGCGGTTGGAATGCGCCCGTTGAAATGCGTCCGCCAAATGTGCGCTTTTTGCCCTTCGCGTACGTGACTATTATAAGCGATGTCGTGAAGTCGTAATGGCGGCGAAGATCGTAAACCGTCGCAGTCGCAGTTGCTGGCACATTCACAAGCACAGAGAATGGCTTAGAAATCTAAATTTATTTTTATACCTACCAAACACTTTAATTTTTTTTCAACCCTTAAAACCATAAAGTAAAAACTAAAAAAAAATAAAAAAAAACATATTTAAATTGGTTTTAATTTTTTAGAGGTGAAAATCTTAACAAAAAAATCAAGAAATTTTTTTGAAAAATGACGATTTCCACTTTAGTAATTTAAAGCTTCAATCAAACTTGACAAAACGTCAAAATCGTAAAAGCAAATTTCGTTACAAATCAGTCTTGACCTCTCTTTCCACTCAAAATAGAGGGTGAAGGGTTGCAAGCCACCCCTTGTGCAACTGTCGCATTTCGCATTCTGTGAGCAAGTGAGCTAATGCTCCAGCCATAAAATAGCCACCAGCAGGTTGATAATTTATCGAAATTCGGCCATTCGAGCCGAGGGCGATGTGACGATGACGTCTCGCATGCATAATGTGCACGCCCTGGGTCAGTAACGACAAAACGACCAAAGAACAAAATGCCCCAGCTATATAACGATAGACTGGAAATGCTGGATAGAAAATTAGTCGCATGCAACCCCACTACCTGGCGAGTTGCATGTGAAAAGTTTATGCGGCACGAAAAGCCCACATACGTCAAACATTCAAACATTCAAGAGTCAGTGATGTCGTAAAATAAACCAACAAATATGTGTGTTATCGATTACATTTTTATTTTATCAACTGCGACAATTTTAAGTACAAAATAATTTTTTTTAAAGTTTAAAATCAAAAAATTATTAATGCCCGGCGCCTCCACTCTATTAAATCTTTGTTATTTTTTCAATAATTTTTTTCGTTTTTGTTAAGTTAGGTTATGTTAGGTTATGTTGGGTTACATTTGGACCTCACGTAATACAAGCATCGAGTTGTTGGGTTTACGACCACAGACGTGAAATGCGCGCGGCACGTTTTTTCCCTGCACGCATTTGCCACTTGCCACGCTCCGAAGGACATTAACGTCGGCGGTGGTTCGTTTGCGACATACATTAATGCATCCTTGTATTGTGCACGTGCACGACTACTAGATATGATGCTAACTACCAAAAGCCACTAAAACCCTGAAAAAAAACTAAAAATTAAATTTTGTTTCAAAACAAAACAACAAAACAAAAAAAGTTGTGACAACATTTCATAAAACTTTTAGTAAGTTTTGTATCTTCAAGTCACAAGTCTGTTGAATTATACAGTCGTTGAAGATGATAAACTTTAACTACCAGCGCGTTTTATTGATGGCCGTATAAACCTTAGTTATGAGTCCATAAAGGCATAAAATTATGTACCTTAATTGGTTCGAACGTTTCTTTTCATTTGTAAGCTTGCGCGTTCAAATCATCACTTGCAAGAGTGTCAATTCGATTATTTTACGCAACGATTCATCTATTGATTGATAAATCAAACTATTTACGATTTATCCAAACAAAGTTTTGCTTGGAAAATTCCAAATTGTGCGTTACGATTGCCACGGTACACGATATACAAGTAGCAGTGTTCGTGACCGAGAAAAACAAATTTTGTGTTGTTGATTAAAAAATTCATGCTGGAAGTCTGGCCTGCAACTTGGGTCCTCGGCGTGCGCGATATATAAGGACGATAAATCTCGCGAGCGGCCGATACGTTTTTACTGACACCGCAAGCACGATATTTTCACGAGGACTGAGAGTATTGCTTCGCCAAAGAGTTTCAGCGTCTTGCGCAACGGTGCACAATAATGGCCTGCAGGCGAACGCGACTGCGGCGGCCAATGATTTGCAATCATATTTAACATTTCCAGCGACGCACTCAGTTTACTCACTTTACGTGCTTTTGGTCTTATCAGCATAAACAGAAAATATTTGCTGTCAAAGTTTAAAACTTTAAAACAAACATTATTCTGGTGGCCTTGACGCACATAAACTCAATGTAATTTTTTTGCAAGAATTTATTTTTGTAAATCAAAAATGTTTATGTTTGAAACGATTTTCTTTCAATCATGACCATCACGAGTTCTGCGTGCCGTTCGCGTGTTTAGTAATATAACCCCATCGACCTATCTCAAGCTATCTAGGCAAACAGAAGAGCAGAACCAGAACCAGCAAGAATGGAAACCCCGAGGAGAAGAACTGCAACTAACAACAAGCAGAAAGCTACAACAACCGGAGGCTCGCATTGCTTCTCACATATTTCAATTTTATTAATATTACTCGTAAATTTACAGAATATAAAACATATTTTACCCTTGTCGTTCATTTTCAATCGAATTGACTTAAAATTTATTTGATTAAATCATTGTAATGATTATAAATTAAAAATATTTATTAGTTTTTTGCAATAATATTTCTTTGTGGATCACGACTGGATTTTTTTCGCACTAACATTGCACGAGTTTCCTGATTATTGTTCGGTTCCCGGGTGTTTAATGCTTTACTTATCTGATGATGCAAGCCACAAGACGTTGTTCAAGCCTTTGTTGTTTTTTGTTTTGTTTGTGTTTTGTTTGTATGTTTACTGCACGTTGTTTTGTTTTGTGAGGCTCGTTTACCTGATTCGTTCGTTTCGCTGTAGAAAAATCAGGTGGCTAATCCGATGCATTACTTCGATGGGAAAACAATGCGTCCAGGTCCCAATAGCGCACTCGGTGCGCGCCTTGGCTATCGCAATCATAGCGCAACGAGCGTAATTAAGTTAAGATTGCGCATCGCTATTCTCGCCGCAAGAACAAGCAGAAATTAGAAAACAGTAAGACCAACTATTTGCTACACCAGCGCCGGGGCACAGAGAGTTTGGTATTAACGTAAGTTGCGCAAGAACAGTAAGCATGCGTTGGGTTTCTTCGTTGCTATCTTTGATTTCTGTTGAAACCAGAGTCGTGTTTGGAAACTGTGCTCTCGTTTATTACCGCCGCAATCCGAAGATGCGTGTCTGATAGTGTGGCTGGTACACGTGTAACTACACGCCGTGTGCCATTTTCTGAATTCCAGCTTCTCATACTCTGTTGATGCGGTTGTGGATGTAGTTGTAGTCCCCCAGATGGTAAAGGAATAGGAAGGAATGAATATATGTTAGCACTAGCGTCTTCGCTACATTTGCCAATGCGCGATTGCATGCGGAACGACGATATCGCTCAGAGTCTGTACTCCATCCCGCAGGAATATCATCAAACCACCAAAGGCACTACACCAGCCATTACCTCCTAGTCTTCCTAGTCCTCTATTTCCATTCTTACAGTAACACAGTGCAGTGCAGCTTCCCGACAGACTAAAACAGCAACATGCAGACGTCGTACGTTTTGAGCGTTTGAGCATTTGCTGCGACCGAAATTGCATAAGTGGTCGTTTTACTAGGGGTTCTTTTCCAGGGGGTGGTCTTACTAAGAAATCCATTTGGGTTTTCCTGTGTTTTCTTCTGGTTTGGGGAATCGGGGGATATTTCGCGCCATTGATTTTAACTGCTGATAGCTTTCGAAGCTTCGAAGCGTCTTCCAGCCTTGCTTCCAGCCTGAGACCCTAGCCTTCAGACGCTTCAAATGTTCTTGTTCTATCTGCTTCTACGTCTATACATCTACGACTATGGCTTCCTATGTATACTCACAACTTTCTTATTTTGTGTATTAGTCTTCGTCGCAGCAGTTTACCGCCTCCTGCATACGTACGATTTCTTTATCCTTTATCTCAACCAGACAAAACCACTTCAATTTTTTTTGTTTTAAATATATTTTGTATCACTATATTTTATTTAGGAAACAGTTGGTATTTTATAATCTGATTTTTATTCCTGTTGAGTTTAGAAGAAAAAAAATTGTGTTCAGGACAAGAAAGCGAGAATATCTTCTTGTAGTTTATGAAGAAATTAAACGCTTTAGCGTGCCCATAATTTCAACGTTGGATGCGGTAAAGAGATTAGGTCGAGTTAATTTGCGTGGGGCATGTGAAACGAGCCTCTCTCGCATTCAGCCAACTCCCGCACATTTACCATACAGCCAGAGCTGAACTGGTCATGATCGGGACACACTTTACAAACCATTTTATCCATTCAAAGCTCTAAACTCTTAAAGTTTAAAGGAAATACTGCTCATTTTTTTTATTTTTTCATAAACTTTTTACCAAAAATGAACGCCTAAATACCTTAAATACTAGAATTGCTTTAAGAAACCTCTGGACCCTCACAAAACCTTCGAGACTTTTTATTTCTTTAAAACACAAAGATTTTATTCTAGTGTTGACCAAAAACCTCAAAACCTAAGAATATATCCAATTACTATACGAACCCCGGGTTTGTTAAAATCTAAAATCGAGTGTGTAGATCCTAGAAGCTAGTTCTAGAACAAACTGATGTTACGTAATAGCAGTGAGGTCCTCTGAGCCTTTGTAGTAGTTGATAGTAGCCGGTAGACTGCAGATGCCGTAACTCTAAACTATCTGGCTCTTCTCGTCCGTAACCGCCTCGGCTCGGTGTTGAGGATATTCTACGCTAAGGAGCAAGCGACGCAAAGAGATGGTGATTGGGACCAGGAGCAGACTCCCAGCTAACCAAGCTTTGACTGGATGGCAGGATTACCGGGGTATATGCACCGCGATGGAATTAGGCTATGATGCACTTCTCTCCAGCCGAAAGGTTGAAGCCCTCGACTTCAGCTAAAAAGGAGTGAGAGATCCTGGCCAGTTCAGAAGGGTTAAGATTGTCCTACCGATTGGACTCAGGCGATGTTAAGCTCTGAGTCCGCTCGTCTCTGCCCGACAGGCTCAAATTAAGTTGACGATAGTCTATCTGGTTTATATGTGCTTGTGAGAGCGTCAGGATGAACCTTCTAGATGGACCGTAACTTTGCGATGGAGCCGAAGAGAGTCGAGGTGGCTGGAGTGCAATTTATCTCCTCAATTTGCGAGCGTGCAAGCTCCAACAATCTTCAACGGTCGACATCGACCCAAACTAGGATAATGTCCTTCATCTTGCTAAGTTCCACGAACCTAGAGTATACGCAGGGTGAAAAAATTACCGAAACTAGGTTAGGTAAGTTATTTTTTGAGGTTTAAATTCGAAAATTTAATTAAATTTTATTAATATCAACTAAATTTCAGATCATATTCTCGTAATTTATCCCGGTTGTGCGCAAACAAACAAACAAACAAACAAACAAACACCAACGTGTGTGTAGTTGGTGATCGAAGGATGTGCGATGCGCCAGAGCAGCCCGGGCTCGTGTTTTCGGGATTGTTAGACAGTTGGAGCGATGATACGAGTTTAGTTGCAAGTTACGATGCCGCACCGCACCGCATTCGGGAATAGCGTCGCGCCGGATCGCCTTGCAGCCGCCTCTCCCTCATTCTACCTTAAAATGCGCGTGCAACGCGCTGGGTGGACGTAAATCGCGTTCGAAATCTCGCACAGCAATGCGGCAAATATGCGGGCAGCGCAGAGATGCGCCCCTCTGAACGAGAGATGCACGCAAACATTGCGAGCAAACAATTTCCGCATCGACAGCGGCGGATTAGATGCAGAATTCCCTAACCAGGAGAGAGTGTGAGGTGGCAAAAAAATCAAATTACCCAAGTAACAACCCAAGCTATCCAAGTTCAACCAATTCAAGCGATTCAATACGATACGGTCCTGTTTACGCTGCTCGGCCTTCAATTGCGAGGCCACTACAATTGCCAAAACTGTTAATTACGATCTGGCGCGCATTGGATTGCTGCCTCTCATGTGTTCATTCAGGGGTGCATGCAAATCATCCAACATTTGAATTATAACCTTACTGTATGCTATTGACATTTTATATTTACAATATCTGTTCGCTATTAATTTCTTTAATAATTATTGTTAATATTTTTATTTAATCTAAGGATTTTCCAATTGCATAATAACGATTATGTTTTTTTTACTCTCATTGGTAGTTGGTTGTTGCCTTGTTAGTCTACGCTAGTCATGCAATTTTTTATTTTTATTTTACGTAGATGCATTCTCAGTTACGAGAATAACGTTCGTGCATCCGCATTTTGTGTTTCTCGTTTTAGCCGCCAACCCAAAACGCACTGAACACATTTCTTTTATTCGCACCTCATGCGATCCTCACACAACTCGCTTATTAATTACGAACGTGTTTTATTTTTTATTACGTTTGCAACTTTTTGCATAATAACAAAAAATATTTTACGAAAACTGCGTTCCAAAGAATTTTTTTATTGCCTCGCAATAATGCCGCTTGTTTTTTCCTTTATTTTATTTGTAGCTAGTTGCAGATCTCTGAATTTAATTAATTAATAAATGCAATTTAATATGAACATAAACGCGCACACGTCACATGCGCGCGCTTTGTGCGCAACGGCCATGAATTATTCATCGGCGCTGAACTTGAACTTGAATCGCAGAAGCGCGTTATCTAATGTTATTTATCCACACGCTGGCGTTACAATCACGGTGTGGTTAGGTAATAATAAGTAATAAAATTAAAAGACAGAGATGCGATGCGAAACGTTTAAGGAAATATAGTTAACTCCAATCAACTCCAGTTGCACAGTTGCACTCAAGGACAAGACTTTACGAGCTTGATATAAAATAAACCAATAAAACGATGCATTAATCGTCGATAACTCGTTGAAAATTTTAATTACTCACGTAATTAACATTGTGATTCATTTAATTTAATTTTAAGTGACAGTTCGTTCTTTTTTTTTCTGAGTTGTGATGAAAAATATTAAAGAAAATAAAGATCTCATCATATGTAAAACAAAAAAAGGTGGTCAAACAGCAGGAAGCCAAGTCTGTAACAGCGGGTTACCAGTGTTGGGACTTTGGCGGCGATTCTGCGGCGATTACCGCGCCTCCACGGACTGCGCCTCCCGAGTTGATTTACGCGCCGCGTAAACAACACCGCACAGCGCTATCAATATCAACAGCCAACGAAATTTATCCTCCACGCTGACTTAAGACTTAAAAGTCGAAGAGTCAGTTCGCCTCGCCTCGTCTCTTGCAGATTTACGCTTGCGTCAGGAGGGACTGACTCAAAGCGTACTTAAAAGCACAATGGCGACATGCGCACAACTCAATCAGCGCCCGTAATGCACTCAGCACTCACGCATCAGAAAAGAAGAGCCTTTCTTAATTAACAACAAAAAGTTATGTCGCGTCGATAGGCATTGGTTTCTTCGACACTTGAACAAAAGAACTTAACAAATCTAAAGCAAGAAAGAAAAAGTACTGAGAAGAAGGCATTAGCGTTAAATGCAAATGTTAATATGCAAATGGGGAATGCAAATGTAAGAAAACAAAATAATGAGTACTCAACGTTGCTTTCAATTGTTTTAGAGCTCATCAAGTTAAAAATAAAATTTAAGGGTAAACTTATCACTTTTAGTGTTGTGTTGAAATAGATAATAAATTATAATTGTAATTGGTTTTTATTTAGAAAAAAAAACGTTTCCTTTTCCTCTTCGCGTGAAACCTATAATTGAACGTTTCCTTCTGTTTCCAACCCTTTCTCGTTGTTGTTTTGTCGGGTTCGGTTGTTTTGTGTTTCTTTTATTCGGCAACATGTGATGCATTCCCAAGCATGTTTCATTCTTCTCGCCCTAGGGAGGCCCGAAACCCATAATAACGGCATCTCAACGTCGTTCACGTCGTGCAGTTTCGTGCAGCCGGCGCGTTTCAAAATTGCGGAAGCACAACGACGAAATTCGCCCAAAAAACTAAAGAACAACGTTAATTTCTCATTGCGAATTGCGATTGCAATCACCCCGTATCGTAACCATGCATCGGCACAAACAAACGCCAAAAACTCTTTTCTTCAATAAATTGTAAACTTGTCTTCAAACTTCCGGTTCTAAATGAGGAATTTTTTAAATTAATATTATAAACGCGATGAAAATTAATGAATCAGATAATATTAATGAGTATACTTAATATTTAAGTCAACTTGGCTTAAATATTGACATGCAAATCAATTTGGTTTTAATTTTCTACTGTGCAATTTGTAGCTATTAAAGTAATTTTTATTGAAGGTTTCCAGAACTTGTGAATTACGTGTCACATTGTTTATGTTTCAGTTGGAGAAGCCATCAGTGTAATTACTAGCAAGTCACGTATTTCCGGCTTTAAATTTTTTAAACTTTTATGCCCATAAAACGCAAAATTTACATTCGACTTGTTATCGGATTGCATCACCACTTGATCGTTACTACACGTAATAAAATCACCAAAGCATGAAACGTCTTTTAACTTTTAACTAACTTTGATAATAAATTAATAATATTATGAACTATTGGTTGAATTTAATTTTTAATTGAACATCAAACGCCATCTGTGTGTGTATTATTGTATTAAATTTGTGGTTCGAGAAAACAAATTTTGTTATTTTAAAAATATTGAACTTTTGCTTCCAATTGTGTAAGATTGAGTAGTCACCCCAATCTTCCAAACTGTGAATTTTAACATCCCTCATCCCTAAAACACTCTCGCAGGAGTGCTACTGTTTTCGTCGTTGCTTGTTAGAGCGCCGGTATGTTTATTAATTTAATTAAAGCTCGCAGCGTTGAATTTCTGGACGAAGATGCCGGTAATCGCCCAACCCAACTTGATGATGACTCGTCTAGCAAATAACAAAATGCAAAAATAGAAATGATTCCAACTCGGAATAGAAGAACCAAGAAGCAAGACCAAAGCAAACCGTGCAACTGCAACGTGAAAATTTGGTAAAATATACACAATGTCCCTCATCAGTTGGAAATCCTCGAAAATATGCAAAGAACATGTCCAGAGTTGAATAGAACAGAAAATTCGTGTTCGACGGATTCAACGAATTCAACACAAGAATGTACCATTGTCATTGTTTTATTGGTTTTTATTTATTTTTTTGTTCCTTTACTTTGGACGCTTTGGAGTCTGGAAATATTTCGTGCTGAAGGGACATCGACACATCCGCTCGTTCGTCCTGCACCACTTTTCGTCCGGATTTAAATGATCTCATCACGTTTTCGCCGGCTCGCCGACATCGCGGATAAGGAATCGTACCAGCTCGCAACTCTCCAATAAACGGCGCGTTCGTCGGAATTGCGCGCATTCCCAGAGAGCTCGCCAGCAGCCAGCGAGCCCATAACACAATCCCTATCTAAATTGTATTTCGCATTGCAGCTCCGCGTTTCATAAACATTTTCGACAAATGCTGGCGTTCGTACGTACACACCCCTCCGCACTCTACTCTCATTGCCTTGTTGTGTTGTGTGTTGTCCTGTTCGGAGTTGGACTCTCCAGGCTGCCCTGCCTGGCATGTCAGCAGATGAAGATGTTTTGCCTTCGTTACACCAGGAAATTCACTCTGCAAATGTGTTGCATTTCTTTGTTCAAGCATTCAAGCACACGCGTTTCTATCCAGTATTCAGGATGTTTAATTTGTTTAATTTGCCCAATTGCTCACGAACTTACAAATTTTCAGGACTCGGGGACTCACACTCCAACATTTCCTATTTACGTTTGTCATGTTTTTTTGCTACCAAATTTTTTATTCTTTCAAAGAATTATTTTAGGTTATAATTTTGATAACCACATGGAACTTGATAAATATCTAGTTGGAACCTCCTTATTGGAACCTCCTTCTGCTCGTTATTATCTACATCTCCATGTTCTTCAAAATTCTTCATATTTCTTCCCCAGACTCCTATCTAGCCGTTTTTGATTGCTGTACCAATGTTATCAAACCCACGTCTCACCTTAGACGCTTCCCCTTCATTCCTGGTTAGCCCTCTACCTTACCCAACTTAGTAAACGCTTCCTTCATCTTCCTAATTCTCAACTTTGCTTATAACCTCAAAAAATCTATCTAAATTATCTCGAAAATCATAACCTAAAACAATTTTTGAAAAAGGAGAAGGTTTTCCTGTTTCAGCCATTAAAAATATTAATATTAATAGCCCACTAATGTGTGTTTGTTAATCAAAACATAAAATTCGAATTCCATTTGTATCGAAACGCACCAGGTAATAAATATCAGCATTACATTGTATATCGTTTAGCAAGTCCGTATTTATTTAAAGTCGAGCGAGCGATACGTCGTCCTAGCGCGTAATGTAACTCTCCTATATGTGTGTACGCGATGCGCTTCTTTCTACTGAGCCGACAGGACAGGCAGCAGGACGTAATGCAAATGGCGCGCGCGAGATACATGCATAATAAATAAAATTGATTTACCGGCCGGCCGAGTTTGCCTCATCGCAATAATATAATATGCATTATGTGCGAATGTAAATAACGTCTGCCGTCCGTCGCTCCAACAGGAACTTGTCCACGATTCGCATTGTCCGAGTACGCCGTGAACGCCAAGAATTATGTAATTTTAATTGCCATCGAAGAATTCTGCATCGTCTCGGAGGTTTTACACGTCCGACGTTGTTAAGCGACAGCGAAACATTGGCAAACAAACGCAAAAAAGCGTCGTTAATTAATTAGCACATAATTACTGATTGTATGCTATAAATTTCTCTAATTACATGACAATCATCATGTTGGATATTTATATTTAAATACATTATTCTTCATTTTAGTAACTTACAAAGATTATAGGAGAAATTTTTTGCTTTTAATGTGATTTTTTTGTTTATTTTGGTTTGTAACGATTTTCTGGAATTAATTTCGCACCTGATCTTATACTTTTACGAACGTTAAACGTTTTGCACGCTTCTCATTTTCATCATCGACGTGTGCATGCTGTAGACGCATTATAACTTTGTTACTTTGCGCGCTTTTTCGACATCACGCCGCGCGCTTGGCTCGCATTCCGCGCGCATGAAATATGCAACGCGCATATAAAATCGATGAGGTCCTTAATACGCCATCGGGCCGGCGGAATTGATTAAGATGAAGAAAAACATGCCAAACGACGTGCTGCGCACGACATTCATTTTCAGACGCGCACCCGCAATGATGCCACCACTGCGAAATCACATCAACGATCTGAAACCATTCTGCACTTGTTTTTCCCAGCTATCTATAAGATTCAATGTGAAATCCTCGATATTAAATCAAAAAAACATTTTTATATTTTTGATTTCCTCAGCCTCAGGTCTATCTAAAAGAACTCTTTTCACTTGATGGAAGTCCTGTTCTATCCTGAGAAGGAATTTTTTGGTTTATTTGTGTTTATTTTAACTTGGTTTGTTGATTATAAATAAAAAATTTCAATTCAAATATTAGTTACAATATGTCAAAGGGTCGAAGTATATCAAGTCAAAGAAGTGTGGTATCGATGACATTGCAGGTGGGGCAAAATGATTTTCCATGTACGAATGACAATTAAAACGGTGCGCAGATTGACAGTGCGCCCGCGTTTATTAACCGTATTTCGGCGTCGACGTCGTGTTCGCAAATGTGACATTTGCGCGTTTACGAGCGCGAATACATCGTCAGCGCATTGCATTGTTCTAAATTCGCGAGTGGTCGCAACGTGTCGACCCGAATTTCACTGATAAACAAATGAACAGGTTAACAGATGAACAACGTCGTCCTCGTTCCGAATTTGTTTATTATTTTCACACATTTCCCCACATTTCCTCTCTTTCCTTCCCATTGCGTCATGTTGTTTTGTTATAAAACTAACATCAACTTTGATTTTGTTAATTTTAAAAATAAAATTTGAAATAAAAACTGAATCTGTTACAATAATTTTCTTTCCATGTAGTTTACAGTTATAAATCCGCATTGCTTCACATCAGCACAAACGATCACCTTGGAGTCTTGAAAGTCTTGCAGTCTTCGCCCTGCGCAATTTTCTCATCTACGTTCTCTGCGCTACGCAAAACGCACAAAATCGAGAGCACGAACACAATATCTTTACGAAGCCATCGACCATCGACAGCGTCTATGCCGGTAAATACTTCAACTCTTCAGCCATGCCATGCCGTTGGTTGTGAATAGTTAGTGTTAGTTGTAGGTTTGCAGGTTCTCTGGTTGGCTCGTTCCGCATTGCGTCCTGCGAAACGTGCGAGTCACGATGAAATGACAGCTGCGCTTTGATGCCGCACGACAAAGTGCACATCGCATGGCACCAACCACCACTGAGCACGAAGAAACGCGAATTAGAAACAGACTTACTTACCTGGTCTATGTGCCCGACGAAAAAGAACCTACAACTAGAGGTAGAAGTAAGCAGTAGTGTGTTCAAGCGTTGATTTTACACTTCACACTTTTCACACTTGGCGGTCTATATTTTTTTCACCATACGAAGAAGAAGTTCAAGAAGACGCGGTGTGATGAAATGGTGAACAAAGTTAATACGTCCTTAATGAACTCACTTGCCTACCCAATAAACCAACACACTACGATGATCTTGCATTAAGATTCGTTAAGTGTTCATTGATTGTCGGCTGGTCAACACCCAAGACACCGGCAAATAAATTCAATAAAGAGCAAAATGATGTTTTAATGCGGAAGAACCTTCAGAAGGTTAGAGACTAGTCAATATTTTGTTTGCTAAATTAATTTTAGAAGTTTTTAATAAATTAGCAACTAAAAAACTCATTTTCCTTTCTTGGAAACTCCTTTTATTCCATCTGAACTAAATTTTCTTGTAGTTAATCCTTAAAAATCTTCCTGGACCTTTCAGGCCTTGTCTGAAACGTTGTTCGATAAAAATATTTAGTCTCCATTGCTTCCAAAATGAATTATTGTAACACCATGAATATAAAGTTATAAATCCTGTTGTTAGAACCATTAACACGTCATCCTGTATGTGCCTGTTGACTGCATAAACATTGTGGCCCATCTTAGGTCATTCTAGTGCCCGCTACGATTTGCAGCCGCATTTAATCTCGTCTTTTATTGGTAACACCTTCACCTCTTCTCAATAGCTGCTTCGCCCTCATGGGTATTGAATATTTCATTTACGCTTTCAATAAATACTCCTCTGCTATAGTCAAACCGCGGCGCGAACGCACTTCAATGGGGAGCGTTGGCAATAAGGTGTAACGCGATGTCTACACGTGTAAGTTGCGACTCGCGCCGCACACCGATATTTATTGTGCGCAAGTAATTGAATATGCGTTGCGCATTGCGCCTGGTGAGCTTTTCACTCGCTTCTTTCCTTTTACGAGAACCGCCAACTGCGTCTTATTGCCACGGTTGTATTAACACGCAAATCTGCAAGGAGCTATAAAAGGAGCAATAATTCATGCAAGAAGATATGTTGAAGATTAAACAAATATTTTCCACAAAACGGCATTTTTATCTTGGTACACACAACAAATGTAAATTGTAATAAACCAAACAGGAAATGTTTGACATTGTTCGCAAATCGCAAAAATGTTGATGATCAACAACGCGTTGACGTGTTTACGCCACGTGTCCTTAACAAGGACTAACTAATTTCAAGCGACTTAATAGTGGACAACTGAAATATATTGTGCAATATTTATAAATTATTTTTATTTCGTTAATAATTGACGTGTCGTTGCATAGTGTTGCTACACATTATAGCGTCCAGCCGACGCGAATTGCCTTGAATTTGTTTTATTTTCGTTAAACATAAAAATGTTGCAGTGGAACACGCACAAAGAGCATTATCATTAAACGCTATCGGTATCGGCGGCGTTTAAATAAATGTGCATCGTGCCGCGCATGTTTCGTTCAACACTAATGCCAACACCGATACGTCCGCATATTTCAACTTTTCGAGTTATTATTAGATTATTACTTTACGTTACATAAAAATCGAAAACAATTGCATGTTTTAGATAACTTATGATCATTTGCGATAAGTAAAATTACTTTTAACAAACAAACGTTAAGTTTGGTTATGAAAATACTAAGTTTTTAAAAAGTTAGGTTAGGATTTGGAGCAAAATAATAAATTTAAATTTTCAATTGTAAACTAAACTGTTAAACTGTCTAAAGGATGAATCCGCCTTGTTTTCATTCACTGAGATTGTGTTGGCTTGTTAAATAAAGTGCTAATTACTTATCTCACGACGAAATCACGAACGGTTTATGATTATTTATGGTCGCCGGAGCGTGGCGTAGAAAATTGAACGAGCTGAGCTGAGCGAACGTTTATCCACCGTTTTCCATCCGAAAAGTGTATGCATATGCATGTAGGCAATTAATTAAGCGAGCAAATCGGCAGTGCATTATAAGAATTATGCGCCCCACACTCGAACGCATAATCGTCAGGGCATATAATCACAAGTGCGTGTACAGGTGTGCAGGAGGGCGCATTTGCATGCGGCTAGATGTAAACAAGTAAACGCGCCAGGCAGTTACATTCGTTCGCTCATGACTCGCGGCCGATAAGAATAACTCGCGAGTTGTTACGCATAAAACGATGTGCGTGCCATTGTGACTCTTGATTGCGGGCATTTTGCACGTACATGTTCGGAAATGTGCTACGTGCGCATAAATTTTCATAATTTCACGTTCAAGTACACTTCATACACTCAGGTTCTACACGATTTATAAACAATCATCAACGTCAATTTTAATTTTAATCAATTTTTTATTAGAATAACTTAATAATACCAACATACACTTATATTCACTAAGTTTTTTTTTGTTCAAAGCATCTAAGAGGGAGTTTTACTTAATTTTATAACATTTTTGTGTTTATTTTAGGTTAAATAATAGCAGATTTTGTTGGTTAGTGTTACTTTCGGTGTGTAATGTGTATGTAAATTTTTACATGATTTACACACCTTTGACACTGAATAGCTCGTTCTATCATTTGCATAATTACTACTTTTTAAGACGCAACATGCCGTGTCGTTGTTACTTTTTTTTATTCCAACACTTTGCTGTTTACTTTTAACATGAATAATCAAAGTTTCACATGGTTTTTGTGACTAACAACAACAAAACAAAAGTGTTAAGTCATTTTTGTCTTTATTACATTAAGTTTTTGTTAACTGAACCAAAAAAAACAATAGAAAACAAACTTTTGAAAATTTTGACTAGATGCAAGAAAAAATAACTTAACTTTGACAATTTATTTAGGGAGTATGAGCAATTGTATCAAATTTCTTTCTGGAGGGTGTTATTGCACGTATATTGAACTACAATTAAACATTTTTATATTAATATTATAGTACAAAATGACCGCAGTAGAGCTATTCTTGAAAAAAACAACAAAAAATACTAAATATTTATTATTTTTTTTTTTGGAAAATAATTTGAGTTGATTTATATTTATTTGGTGATGAAATAATTTAACCCTCTAGACTGCGTGCAGCGTTAATGCAAAATATAAACCATGGCGCGACAGAAACGATTAGCAAAAATATTGAAAGCCGTAAACTATTATGTGTTCATTAAAAACATGCCAAACCAGGTGCAAAAACTGTCTGCATATAAATTTAGTAACAATACTAAAAGAACAGAAAAAAAAATTATTAAAAAAATTAAATTTTTTATTAGAAATAACAAAATTGATTATTAATTTCTTCGTAGATATCATTATTTATTATTGAATTAAATAATAACTAAGCAAACACTCTGTGTACGTGTAATATTTCTCTAGGTTTAAATCGAATGTAGAATAACATTCTGGTCTTGCTGACCAGTGCAAGATAAACAAGCACGCATGCAATATTCATATCACGGCGCATTACGTAGAAGAAGAAATTAATCTTCAATAAATTATGGCTTCGATTAATTTCTGCGTGCGTTCCGCGCCGGCCGGCAACGTAATAACGTAAATGCCTCCTACTATCACGACCGCTATCACCGCCACTATGCCGGTTGTATCGCGTTTCGCCGGCTTCGCATGCACCAGCAAAATGAACAAGAAGTCGCCGAGCGCACGAACCGATTTAGATAAATCACCCCCGGGGACGCGCAACAGCCGCGTGTGTACAAATCAAAAGTGCGTTAATTGCGCGCCGGCGCGACGATAAATTTCGCCCTGGATCGCCGCTGCCATTTGTTGCGCGATGCAACAGCACGCAGAAAATAATAACGCCTTTGTTGCAACTTCCATTACACACTTTACACATGTTGCACGGTGCATGTCTTTACTTTAGACTTCGGTATTGTGTGTGCAGAAGTAGCAGAAGCAGAGCGACCGGTAAACCAAAACGTTGGTGGAGGCGCTTTTGACAAATGTTTGTTTTGATTTGATTTATTGACGTAAATTGAATCTATATTTTATTCTATTTACTTATTAGATTGTAAATACATTAAATTCATTTGATTTTGTTTGAAAAATAAATTTGTTTGGTCGTTAATGTTGTTTTTTTTTACAAAAAATGACTTGAAGTGAGTGAACGACGTCTTCGCAGTTTAGTCGGTCGCAAACACGCGAAAATGCTAATGAGAATTGTTCTGAAAGGCGGTTTGACGACGTGTTTACAACCGTGTCGTTCGATTTAATGTCAGCGCCGATCGGCGGCGCTATCAATTTAATGCGCCCCGTCCGCGTCCGTTTTATGTCCCACCGACTCTCCGGTTCTGACTGACTTCGACTCTGATTTCGATTACTATTCCGATTGTTGTTATTGTCTTACACTAAAACCTTATACACTTTTTTTCCTACCATCAACTCTTTATCCAATTTTATCAAAAAAATTTAAATTCTACTCAATTCCACAAAATCCATTACTTATGACAATAATTACGAAATAAAAGCAGCTAATCATTCTTCGATAATTATTTTATACTTACTAAACTTGTATCTAAATGTGTCGACAACTAGAGCAGTGCATAATGCATTATCTTGTTCAACTAGTAATTAGCAAGTATCAATACAACCACAACATAAATTGTCAGTCAATTTAAATTATTAATCATTGCCAATACCCAACAATTCCAAAACAATTAGAATTTCCTCGAAGAATAGGAGGATGCTTATATTTTAATAAAATTCAAATTGACAAATATCATTAAGCATAAAACATTTACGAGATAATTGATAAGTTTAGAACTGCTGAGTGCGCATGCAAATTATACCTTACACCTTGATAGGAATAAATTTTAAATTTAAAAATAGAGTAAAAATACGTGTCGTATCAAGAAGCAGGTCATCTATTCGTACTTCCACATTCATGTCCACATTCACCAAGCGCCCGCGCGTAGCCCTTAATTATAAGCACGCGAAACAATGCACACCAACACATTTTCACACTGGATGGACGAATTGTACGTTGCTGTAGTGGACGACACTCGAATGTTTGTATTTTGTACTCTCGACGTAATAACTACCTGCTTCACGTACGTTATAAATGTTCTACTTTTCTATTTATTTTGAATTCATACCTTTAGCAATATTTATTTGTGCAATTACTTATATTTAAGGGAAATTATAAAACATAAGGT